>VIAB01001240.1:11405-26378 GCA_009801035.1 Oophaga pumilio
CATTTAGTACATAAGTATACATTTAATTTCCTCTACCCAAGTGCATGATCTTATATAGATATCGGCATAGCATCAAGCTTCAATTGTCATTTATCAGCCAAGCCTACAGCTTACATGAATCCCTCTGTAATATTATATTATGCTCATCTGTGTTGATTACCCTGCAGAGTTTAGTAGCATCTGCAAGTACTGAAATTCTATGCTGTATGACCTCTACAATGTCAATAATAAATATATTGAAAAGAAGAGTGCCCAATACTGACCCCTGTGTGGTATCCAACTGTTTACTGTGACCCAATCCGAGTGTGCTCTATTAATGATCACCCTCTGTTTCCTGCCAGTAATTAACCCAGTTTCACATATTTTTTCCTAGCCCCATGACTTTAATTTTATATACCAACCTTTTATGTGGCACTGTATCAAATGCCTTTGGAAAGTCTAGATAGACAGCATCCAAGGCGTTACTCTGGTCCGGTCTGGAACTTGCCTCCTCATAAAAGCTGATCAGATTAGTTTGACAGGGCAGGTACCTCATAAACCCATGCTGATATTGGGTCATGAGGTTATTCTTATTGAGATACTCCAGTATAGTATCTCTTAGAAAACCCTTTAAGATTTTACCCACAGTAGAGGTTATACTTACCGGCTTCTAGTTTCCAGGGTCAGTTTTTGTCCCCTTTTTGAATATTGGCACCACATTTGCGGTCCTGTAGTAGACCATGTTACTATGAAATCCTTAAATGTCATAAATAATGGTCTGTTTTTTTACGGTACCTAGTTGATTCCATACTTGGGGGTGTATGCCATCAGAGTTCGGCGATTTGTCTACTACAGCGATTTTGACTCTGCGCCGTGCTTCCTGCTTGGTTAAGCAGGTGTCATTGAATTGTGAATTTCTAATATCTCTGATCATGTCATCTGTAGTGGGATTATCTTGTGGACAGGCTGTAGCTAAAAAGGCGTTTAGTAGATTGACTTTTCCCTTATCCTCTTCCACCATTGCACCCAGATTATTTTCGAGGGGGCCAACAGTGTCATTTTTGAGTTTCTAACTATTTATGTAGTTGAATAATATTTTGGGATTATTTTTGCTTTGGCAATGAGTCTCTCTTGCTCAGTCTTTGCTGGCTTAATTTGCTTTTTATACAGTTTATTTTTTTTCTATAATTATTGAATGCCTCATCACTACCCTCTTGCTTTGATTCCCTAAACACTTTCTTTTTATCATTTCTTGTGCCCCTTACAGCTCTATTTAGTCATAGTGGTTTCCTCCTATTTCTAGCTTGTTTATTCCCATAGGGTATATCCTATTCAGGATGCTAATAAACGTCTTCTATTTGCTTTGTGTCCTTTTATTACTCAGTACATTGTCCCAGTTTATGGCACTAAGATGATCTCTTGTGTTAGAAATTCGCCTTCCTCACGTTTAGTCTCCTTGTCCCTCTTCAACACATCTAATTAAAGAAAATGTGTAAACTTATTATTTTGTGATCACTATTACCCAAGTGACTCCAAACCTCTTTTTTTTCATAATCACATGGAAAAAAACAAACACAAATGTTTTAAAATTAGGAGGCTATTTTCTGACATTTGATGTAAACTATGAGTGCTAAATGTAGTATGTATTCCTTAAATATGTATTTCATACACATATTTTTTTCATGTAGCCATCTTCCTTTTACCTACCTTCCAGTGAAAGTTGGACTTGTCTAGCCCTCATAAATAATCTGGCAAATGGAAAAAATTTCTGCCAAATGTTTTAAGCAAATACTGCCAAATCTGATCTTTGGGGAATAATAGGCAGCACACAAGCACTTGCAAAGCGGTTTTCATTGTAAAGAACCTTTTTCATGCCTTTTTATTAACTCATATAATCATATATTGAAGAAATATGATCAGAGCAATCTGTTTTTTCTTCAGCTTATTGGTATAGAACATCTTTGGTGACTCACTTTTCCCTAAGTTTCAACTAATGGTATTTAATGATTCCGTCTAAAAACTTGTAACCTGCTGAAGTGCAGAATCCAGGCGGTTTCCTGTTCCATCAAATGAGACACAGGTAGAAAAAGTGCAGAAAATAAATATATAATATACTTCTATACATATTCTGAATAATGTATGTTACATAGCCTTATCACGTAAGAAAATGGACTGAGTGGATAGTCAGGGGCTGTTCTTAAGTTTTAAAGTTATGCCCTATGCCCTGGGTAGGGGATAACTTCCCGATCACTAAGGATCTGACCAATTTCAAGACCTGGGGCTCTGAAGAGACATATCAGACTCCAGGGTCAGCGGTGGAAACTCACCGGTGGACTCGGACGTTGAGTACAGTGCAGTTAGTAATTTTTTAACAAATTTGAAAACAGGGCAGCATATTTTCCACATTTTTTGAAAGAGAACAACCCCTTTAATGTATCTTCTGAGTTATCTAGAAATGACTTGGAACAAACAGGGATATTCATTTTCATGAATGAATGATAGAGAAATGTTACTTTGTAATCAACATGACGCGAATAGACAAGAAAAATAGTGCCATATTCAAATGAAATCAAATGACTCATATGAAGATCATTACTTGGAAGGTAAAGGGTCTCTGGTTTGCGCAAAAGCATATGATGGTCCTTAGTCTCCTGAAACACTTTGACCTTGCAGTTTTTCAGGAAACATCTTTCCTAAGCTGGTTTCCATGGAATGCACAGACTGATGTTATGTATGGCTCCTTAGCTGCAGTTAGGAAGGCAGGGGATCTGATATTCATCAAAAAGAATACCCCACATACTGTTATAAGTCGGGACGCAGAATCTTCACATTTCTGGCCCTAATGAAGATATGAGTATATAACATTCATATGTCAAATACTGCACAAAGTTCTAGTCTGGATTAGCTTAAAGCGATGATTGTTATATACTATACCCAACAAGATACTGGGAGGAGACCTTAGTATGGCTGCTTCATTTTAGAAGATGGGAAATCATGCATGTGACAATCTGGACTACTTGGGATCCACATATCAGTCTTAATAGATGTTATGTTGGCTACTCTGCTAAGTAGTGGTTGGAGGATATGTCATCCAAGTCTACGTGAGTACTCACATTCTCCTAATTCTTGGTCTTGGAATGACAATATTCTGCTGAGTGATCACATGGTACTCAGTAATTTTGGATCATTCATAATCCATTGATGTTAGAATTGATAATCTATTTACTATAGAGTGCCCTGATTATATCTTGTTAATCTCTAATTTCATTCTCTAAGATGAGAGGTTTTTTACATTGTGGGGATAATATATACAGTCACTATCCAGGAGCATGTATAAAGTCCCCAGTCATACTCGGACACAGCCGAAGTACAACACTGTCTCTTTTGATCTCATTGTCTCTCTTATCCTGGGTATATTGATGTAATGACCTGGGGAGCCTGCGAGATACTGCCACGATTCCATCCCTTCAGTGTTTCTGGGATGAAGATACTGACGGCTCAGCCATCCAATCTGGTACAGGGGTGTGCTGAAGCTGTCGGTACTTTTATAGCTCAGTAGTCCAGTCTGGTGCAGGGACGTGCTGAGCTGTCAGTGTTTTGATTAACCACTCGGCCATCCAATCTGAGCCTGGGAGGTGCTGGCTGTCTCCACATGTTTGTTGTCTCAGGTGATTCCCAGACTACTCAACTGGGCTGTTAGTCCCAGACCTCTGCCAGACTTACGTTCAGCTTTCGTGTGCTTTGTCTCTCTGTGCCTTGTGTTCTGTTTGTTGATCTTTCTTTGCCTGTTTTTGGATCTCATTCTGACCATCCGTTTGTTTAACCCTTTTGCTCTGATCTGCTATCCTCATGGTATTTTGACCTCGGACCAATACCTGACTACGCCTTTTGTCTCTTTTGTACCCTCCTGGCTTTTGACCTCAGACTTCTTGATCCAGACTTACAGCATGTCCATGAGAAGTGACTCTGCATCATATTACGTCTGTCCCTGCGACTGATAGTGGCTCCAGACTCTGGCATTCCTTAGACAGATCCTGAGTCATCTTCGTCAAATTCGCCACCTGGTCACTAAACGTGTGAATGGGATCCATAATGGCAAAAAAGGAAAACATATAGGTCAGATGTAAAGGGGTTAAACAGACGGATGATCAGATCAGGCAACGAAAGATCAACAAACAGAACACAAGGCACAGAGAGACCTCGCAAAAAACTGAATGTACATCTGGTGGAGGTCTGAGACTAGCAGCCCAGTTAAGTAGCCTGGCAATCATCTGGGACAATGAACATCTAGAGACAGCCAGCACCTCCCAGTCTCAGATTGAAAGGCCGAGCTGTCAATCAAAACACCAACAGGTCCGCACTCCCCTGCACTAGACTGGACAACTGAGCCGTCAATTAAAGTACCGACAGCTTCAGCACACCCCTGTACCAGATTTGATGGCTGAGCCGTCAGTAACTGCTTCCCAGTTACACTGAGGGGTGAAATTGTGACAGATATACTCTGATATGTAAGCTCAGTACGCTTGTCTCTATACTGCTGCTGAATTGTAAGTTCTGTAGAGATGCTGTAGAAGTTAGAGGCCAGATCCCTCAACAGAATGCAGCAATTGAGTTACATTTTGTACAGAGATCACAGACTATCTGTGGCAATTTACAAAACAGTACTTTATTGCTGGGTTTTTCAAAGCCTCCATTTGTGGCAAAATTCAAGATATGATGCTGATACAAACAAGGGGTAAAATCCATGACAAATTCCCCAAGGATCGGAATTGTGCGAAAAAAAAACTCTGCTACCTCTGGACATAGTTTCATGGTAACCCATAGCTAAACCTGACCATCAGCACAAGGCGCTGAAAACTCTGTAATACAACGTACTAATTTTCTGATTTAAGGTACTATATATAGCTATGTATTTAGTGGTGTGTGTTCTCATGACAGTCAACCCTTTTTATTATAAACTCTAGCTACATTTAGACAATCGCCAATCAGCTGCGTTTTAATAGCTTCTTTACACAGGTCAACTGCATTTCCTATGTGCACAGAACAATTGGTAATAATCGTTCTGTGCGCATAGAATGTCATTGTCTCGGCAGCACATGTACTGTTTACACAGAATAGTGGTGTTTAAGCAAGTTTAGAAATAATTTCACCTGACTCACAAGCATTTTGCTCATCCGATGGGCGATTGGCAGCCTCTTCACACTGGACAGAGCGCTCGTTCCCGCTAATTCACCAGCGTAAATGCACCCTATCAATGTAACACTTATCTAACAAGTATATCCGTAGCTAC
Organism: Oophaga pumilio; assembly: GCA_009801035.1. Classification (NCBI taxonomy): domain Eukaryota; kingdom Metazoa; phylum Chordata; class Amphibia; order Anura; family Dendrobatidae; genus Oophaga; species Oophaga pumilio. The sequence continues at coordinate 16,675 of VIAB01001240.1, forward strand.
AGCAAAGCCGAAATATTTGTGACAAGAGCCAGAAAATGTGAGTAAGCAATTACTGACAAATACCTACTTTCCATATGTCACTGACTGAAATTAAAACAGTTATTTGTTTAAAGCTTACATTGCTAATTTCTAACGATTGCCAAAAGTGCGTCGTTTTCACTTCAATTAATATATTACTAAGGTTTTTTCCAAGTAGGATTTGATAGTTATGTGTGTGTTCCAGTAAAATGACACCATATGGTGGCATTTATCATTCGCATAGTGTCTGTTATTGCTCCCGTTGTAGAATCATTGTGGAGGCCCTGAGTCACTCACGTTTGGAGCTCATCTCCTTCTCATGATGGAAAAGGATAAAGCGTCAAACACTCCGGTACATCGTCATGTTCCCTGTACAGTGTTCTTGATGACGTATATCTGAAGCTATTGTTTCCAGGATGGAATAGTTTTCGGGAACAATTACTTGGGAGTTTTCTGTTTGATTCCATTTGAAAAACCATCTGTAGTCTTTTGTACGAAATCCCTCTTTTTACCTAGGTACTAAGCACTGCTGGCTTTATACATCGAGACCAATGGTCACTGATTTCCCTTTATTTACACTCTTACCCAAGCTACTTGTGTAATAACTCCTTTCAGTACTACGCTGGCGAAAGGTGGTTATAACGAACCTGGAGCCAAAGCTGTTATGAAGGAAGAGGAAAACATTTTCTTGATAAAGATCAATGATGTTGTATGTTTGTGTCATTAGATCCTCTGTTATATTTTCCCATTCATTTAAGCAGATATATAGAATATATGTATATTGGTAACATCTTCCGTATATGTACAGTGGATGTGTGCACTAACGCTATGGAGAGGGCTCAGGAGCGGAGCCTGCTCCAAACCGCACAGGGGCTGGCTGCGTTATACAGCCAGAACCTGAGAGTAATTGATATGGCTCTAATCACATCAGCATAACCTGTTAGATGTTTCTGTCAATCATGACAATAGCATCTAGGAATAGGGGTGGGAAGGAGAATTGCTTCTGGCACATATTGCGTCTCCACCCTGTCTCTACGCACACGCGACCCCATCAGAGTACCTTTGGGTTGTCAGGGTAGTCGGGGACCTACTGAATGCGCCACCGCACTTTTAACATTGGTTGAAAAAACAATCAAAACAGTAAAAATAAAAATGCCATGAAAAAACCCTGTGTTTGTATTAAATCACCCTAATAGAGGGAAAGAAAAATGCAAGTCGATAAACTCACTTTTCTCAATAAATTATAACTGCTTCAGGAATAAACTTTCCGACTGTCACTACAATATAATAAATCCGCCTAGTAGTTTAACCTCAAACAAGAGCAAATAGACTGTTCCCCGTCTGCCGGCAGCGCCTTCATGTAGGGATCCTCCTCGTCTCTGCTCCTTTTTACCATTCCATCAAGTCGTTGTTCAGATGCCAATAAATCAATACGCAGCTCTCTCCGCTATTATTTACACCTGACAAATGAAATACAACACTATTCTTGAAAATACATTTCCTTGTATGGAATGTAGCAAGTAAGAATGGATTCTGCACTCTTTCTGTCAATCCAGTTTATTGGATTAATGCAGATCTATTATCTAAATATCCTAAAGAGCCGGATAGCAGAGAGTCTGGTTCCCCTATTAATCCTAAATGCACAATTAATATTATGCCATTTGTGTAATATGTTCTAACAAAGAATACAGAAGACTTACATTAGAAAGTGCTGCGGAATATGTTGGTGCTATATCGTTTATTATAGTTATGAGTCGCATTTATAGGGGATTTCTCTTTACACCTCTCCCTTTCCCCTCTCTCCAGAGATTCTTTTCATGTAGATAGAGGTAACTTGGTGAGAGGGGCAAATAATGGCTTCTCTCATGGACAGCTGCTAAATGGATTGTTTAATGACAGCTAAGCTCTACATTTATATAAGGTCATTATTAAAGCACCACTCCGGCATTGTTTTGGAGTGGTGCTACTAATCTAAGTTCCCTGCCCCTTGTCTTATATTTATCATCTGCTGTCTTCAGCTCTTAGCTCGCCCTTACTGTCCTGTGCCACCATCTTGTGACCGTTACTTCTGACTGACCAAAAGTCAGAGGTACAGATCACAAACTTTCATTGTAAGTCTGAGAGCCTCATTCTGACAAAACACCAGCAAACACTTAAGCGATTCGGCAGATTACAAACTGCTGGAGGCCGACCGAACTGGCATCGGCAAGAGCTGAAGACGACGACTGGTAAGTTTGAGACTAGTGCAGGGAATTAAGATTAGAAGCACCACTCCAGCGCTGCAGTAAAAAAACCCGCTGGAGTGGTGCTTTGACCCCTTTATGACCTTGGTCATATGCATACGTCATATCTTTAATGCGGTCACGGTGATCGCATTAAAGTTCCTCTGCCATCTAACCTCAGGCCACATGGAGTTGTTGTACCGGGGGGTGGTGATGCCCACTCCCTGCAACTGCGATCGCTGTGATTGGCTGTTCAATTTTGAACAGCCAATCGCAGTGTTTCTCATTGTTTCAGGCAATCAGATTGCCTGAAACATTGATGTCTAGCCTAAGATCTGTGTTGTAAGAGCACCGATCATAGTCTGGTGCCTAGCAACGCCAGCCTCACCAGGGCCAGTTCTGATTTGTGCGATTGACAATTACATCGATAGCACCAATCAGAGCGCACAGGTGGAGTGCAACCTGGTAGTGACCACCCTATACTTCCTCATTCTAGCTGCAGATTTGTACAGGGCAGTCACTCTGTCCCTCTGTGTGCCATGCTGGGCCTTGTGGTGCCACAGAAGCCTGTGACATCACTTGTTGTTGCTTGAGCTCCTGATGCTGCTGAAAAGAAGACAGAAGAATTCCTCATCTTTGCCTCTTTCCTAAACAACCGCAATCTCCTTCTTCCCCCATTACCTATACTTTTGCCCTCTTCCCCTTCAACATCCCACCTTCTGCCACCTAGCACTGATTATTACTTGATTGCTGATCAGTGCGTCCTGCAGCCACCGAGCGCTGATCCGTGACGCAAATGACTGATCCACACTCTTACTTGCTGTTTTCCACAACTTTTTTTTCACTAACTCCGACCCCCTCCAGCCACCAAGCCACTGATCAGACGTACACCACTGATTAGCACCTGTGCTCGTTTTTGGCAAAGACTTTTTTTTCCTAATTTTTTATCCCCTTTATGCACCACATCCGTACGTGCATCCTACTACTGTCGTGCGTTGGTCGGTGTCGGTGACGAACATCACTGACCAGCCTCCTTTGTTTTTTTCCTTTTGGTGAAAAAAGAATCAAGAAAAAATCATTTAGATTAGTTGATAAGATTAGACTAGGGACAGTAAAAATATACTGTAGTAATCGTTAACTACTACGGTATTTTTTTACTGAATTGAGTTAGTGTCAGTGTTGTAAAAAAAAACATCTGTGCGTTCTTCCTACAGCCGTCGAGCGCTGATCACTGACGCACATCAGTGATCAACCTCCAGTTGTTGCTTTTTTCTTTTATCTTTTTCTTTCTTTTCTGAATAAAAAAAGTTTGCATCAAGCGCTTATACACACACACACCTGAATAAAAGTTAGTACTCACACAAACACCACATACGTAGAAAAATGTCTCGCTTCTCCCGAACCCAGTATTCAGCGGAGGAGCCATATGCCTTCCTTGCCTCCGACACTGATAGTGAGGATCCCACCTTCCTTTATTTTTTTCTCCTCTGTCTCATCATCTAACTCAAGTGATGCTGAACTGCCACTCAGACGCCCGAGTGGCAGAAACTAAACCAGTGCACACCATAACTGACCTCGTATGGACCTCAGGCCCTGAAGAATATGAGACACTGATTCCTGATTTTGTGGCGCAATCAGGAATCAAATTTGACATCACCGGCCTCACAGAAATAGACTTTTTCAAAGTCTTTTTCTCTTGATCATTTTCTAACTGGACTCCTGTAAACGCAGTAGAAATTATGACATTTTGGGGCCTGGTCCTTCACATGGGGATGGTGAAGAAGCCAGAACTTCGGCAATATTGGAGTGTTGATTCTTTATACAACACTCCACTATTCCGCATGGTCATGACCCATAAACATTTTGAGGCCATCCAAAAATGTTTGCATTACAATGATAATGCACTATGTCTTCCACAAGATGACCCCAACTTTGACCATCTTTTCAAAGTTTGGACGGTTGTTGAGCACTTTTATTAAAAAGTTTGCTGAGGTGTACAACGGACATTTGCATGGATGAGTCCCTAATTCATGGGGAGGCTCAAATTCTGGCAATACCTGCCCGGTAGGAGGGCCATGTATGGAATTAATCTGTACAGACGGCGTGAGAGTACCTCAGAGTGCACCCACAAGCTTAGGGTTTATGAAGGGAAGGACTCCCAGATTGAACTCACTGAATGTCCTGGGAGTGAGTTGGAAAATTGTGTGGGATTTGGTGCACTCACTGCTGAATCCAGGTTATCACCAGGGCTGTGGAGTCGGAGTCGTGGAGTCGGTGCTCATTTTGGTGGAGTCGGTATAAAATGGACCGACTCCTAAAATATATAGTTCAATGCAGAATGTGCTGAATATTTTTCATAGGAATTTGGAAAAGTTATGAAATGTCCTATAAATGGCTGTTCTATTCCTGATCTAAGGCTACATTCACACACAGCGTTTTTGCTGCATTTTTTGAGGATGCGTTTTTCAGCTGCAAAAGCAGATCAGCTTTTTAAAAAACCGCATCAACTGAAAGATTTTTGAGCTCTTAGATAATGTTTTCAATAGCAAAAGCAGATTAGAAATCTGCTCTATCTATCCATATCTGTGTATCCCTATCTTTTCTGTACCAAAAAGAGATAGGTGCTATCCAAACAAGTGTTCACCTGACCGTTATCTGATATGTATAGCAAGCTTTAAGACTCATTTAGAGGAGCCAATAATTTAGTGAGAGGGTTGGAACACTCATTTGCCAATTATCAGCTTGTGTAAACATGCCGACATACAAACAAAATTCTCATTCTTCAGGTGATAAAACCCATTCCCATTTTATGCTGTCGTCAATGGCACCACATGGAAGAGAAATGTCACAAGATCTGAGAAAGAAAAAAAAATTTCTGTACATAGAAAGATGAAGATTGCAAGAACATCAGCAAAGCTTTACTTATGAGTCAGAATACTGTGCAAAAGTGATACAAAAGTGTAAAAAAGCTCTTCATCCCTATTCACATGTCATTGGAAGTATTTTCTTGCTCTGCTACTATTTAGCGATCATGCATGTCCCTTTATGTGCTGTAACATATGTTTCTTAGTGTCTAAGCTAAGCATATTTTACATTGCCTATCATCAGAGAGCATTCATTATATAGTAGTGTTTTCTTGTGTGGTTTGTCCTTGAGATAGGTGGCTTTCATGCATGTCTATGTCAGCTTCTTTACAAATGTCACTTCTTTGTAGACAAGTCTTTGTGTCAAACCAAACGTAGGACATAGTAGCTGCGCTTGTAGTATGAGCTCATTGGGTTGGAAATGTTTAAGTTGCAGTCAGTTGCCTCTTTTTCCAGGAAAAGACATGCAAGAAAACATATTAGCTGCTTTCTATACATTGTGTGCAGCAATTGACTCACTTTTCTTGATATGTCCACGTGTCTGATCCACTATGGAAGTTTCACAATAGAAATTACTTATATTGAAATCTGTATTGGCAAAATCCACACCAATTATGCTGAATTTGTTGCAGAAATGCAGTGAATTTTCTGATTTTACTCTTTGCATGACATGCTCCTGGTGTCACTAAATGTTCACATTGGATTTTCTCCCTTAGTTTATTTAACGTTTTCATTACTCTATCCACAACTTGGACAGCCCCCTTCTTAAATACTGAATTGCCCACTATAGAATAAGAATAATGGATGCTCACCTGCCCTCCCACACCAGCGTCGTCACAGCAATGTCAGAGAGGGGAATAGCTGTTCCTCCTTTGACATCAGCTGGTGCACAGAGCTCATGTCCACCCTGTACAGTGAGGTCGCTGCATTCACAGATGTACTGTCTCACTGTGCAGTAAGACCTCTAGAATAGCAGGTATCTACTGAGCATGTGCGACCACTCATAAATGAACTAGTGGACTTCTCCATGGGCAGGAAAGCAAAAGCCTCTGACAAATTTTCATGAGGTGATATACCAAGCAGTGAGCTCTTTTGGAAATTCATTGCATTTGTTAATTTGATTTATTTTTGATTTTTAAACTACTAAGCCATAATTGATATTGTGGGAATAACCCTTTAAAGGGGTTATACAGGACTATTAGTTTTTAAGTCTGTGGCTAAAAAAAACAAAACTGGCAGGTAGCCAACTACTTGCCTGTTGTGCCCGGCATCAATCTCTGCCGACACAGAATGGTCAGAGACCACTACTGCCGGTTGACATCACGTTGACAGAGCAGCGGCTTCTCTTCCACTCTGCATTTTTAAAAGGGCATGACTTCTGTCGTCATGTTGATTGATAGCTGGCTACCCACTGCCTAACTGCGGGGAGCCAGCTGTCAATTAGCATAACATCAGCAGTCACACCCACTGACCGAGCAGACCAGAAGAAGAGCTGCTCTGTTGATGTGGAGCAGCTGTATCGCTGGTAGGAGCAGTCAGCGCCAGGTACAACAGGCAGGTAATTGGCTCTGTTAGCAACTATCTAACTGTTAGGTTATAAACAGTTCTGGACAGCCCTTTCAGCGTTATACCCAGTATATATTCCATAAGTCAGCCACAGGAATACTACTATAACTGCAAATTTTAGAACCATGTTCAAACGTATGACATGCGTAACGCAGAGACCTTTTCCCTCTTTCCTGACTTCGTTACATTTCCAGTGTCTGTGATTTATTACGTTCCTGAAGTAATGCCGTGCTTGGCTGTTTAACTTTGATGGGTAGAGGAATTAGCGGGAGCAGCCAGATCTATTTTATTACTCAAAGAGAATTAAAGTTCTCGCTGTTCATCGGAACGAGAGCGTCACATTAGGAGTTGCCTCACACACTTTGATACCTGTGCAGTACATTAATCTTTTGCTCTTTTGTACTAGGATAAAAATAAGTCTTTACTTATCTCGAGAGCCAGAATTTGCTACTCCTTGCCAACTGGAATCTTTTCAAAGCTTCACCTGTTACAGCTGGCTGTCCCATAAGAAACATTCATGGCAAGGATTAATAAAGTCTCCATAGTCTTGTCGGGCAGCAGGGATTCCCGCAGTATTTCATTGTGGACAGGAAACGTTACTTAGTGAGGCTGCTACATCCAATCACTTTATAACGTTTCAGGATCCTCGCCTAATATCACAGCTTTATTCTGTAGTCTCTTAAAAATAAGCTACAGCACAGGTCTCACTTACAGAGTGTTCTTTCAATGGCTGCCATTATTCACTGATTGGGCAGCCTGTATGAGATGTAAGGTTCTCTTTAAGGAGATGTTTCTTGCTTTAAGTCTTTTGATTTAAGTAGATTGATCCAGTCAAACCTAAGCTGCCAGGAGGTTAATGTCTTTCCTATCTGGAATAATAGAACCTACTAGTCTTCTCAGTTCTTCATAGCAATCAATGATTGTCATACAAGAGCCCGCTCTCCACCCTCTGCTTACAGATCTTTATTAAAGGAGTTCTAAGGTCGTCTGATGAATGTTTGCAGTCACTTTATGATTTCCTCTGAATCGGCTCTGCTCGCGGTCATGATTTTCCAGTGTTTTTTTTACACTTGTACCAGACACGTGTCCGTCTGTATGAAAATCGCTTTCTTGCAGTCAATTGACCGACTGCTCAGAAGTCCACAGCCACGTGGAGTGACTGTAGACATTCATCAGAAGACCAAACAACCCCTTTAAATCTATGGTGGCCCAAGCACAGCACTGAACCTCATGGCAAAAAGCTAAATCTACAGTAATGATGTAAATTAAAGCGCAAATCTATACCAGCCCAAGGATTGTGTTTATTTGCTTTTTTTGAATCTTGGTTTGGCAAAGATGTGCCTAACCTACTAGAAAAGGTTGCTTTTTATTAAAAAAAAAACAAAAACTTTTTGATTGCTTAATTATCCTACAGGCATTGCAAAGTTATGATTTCTTTTTTAGAATATACTTAACTACCTTATTTTGCTTATTTATTCTCCCAAACACTATACTACAGTACTGTTTCAAAGCCCAGTTCATATTCCTTTAGAAGCTCCTTTGAGCTGTTGATCTGCAAAGATCTGTGCACTGTAAACAGTTTATGTACCAGACTTTCCCTGCCTGAGCCTTATTGTTCCCCCACCACTTTATTGTTTGAGAAAAGTAAACCAATCTTTGCTGAGCATCAGTTGAAAGGTTCTTCTAAAGGAGCATAAACTGCGCATTGAAACACTGTAGTATAGTGTTTGGTAGAGAAAAAAAAAGCAGCAAGGTAATGAGGTAGTAGGTAATGATGTCAACCAAGAGTATAGGCTTAAAGTCTTAAATTCTAATGTGTATGGAGACCTTGCAACTCTACACGATAGATGCTGTCAGGAGAGAAGCCTGTTGAATTTCAATGGCATATTCTTATGTTCTCCTTGGAGGTAAGACGCTGCCAGAAGTGTATGACAGTGGCTCTTATAGAGAACATAGGAGAATTCAGCAAAGTTGAGTATTCCTGTGTATGGGGGATTCAATGGAGATAGCTGTCAGCCAATTATCCGTCCGGTATCTATCTGCTGTAAATGAGGCTCACCATCTCCATATTTGTAGAGCCCTTCTGCTCAGTTCTTTGGATCTACTCTGATATGGTCATGTGACCCTATTTAATCTGGTCCTTTAATAATGGACTTGCTCCATTTAGGTCTATATGTGCAGGTCATGTACATATGTCATTTGCGCAGTTTCTACACACAGAGTACAATATGCATCAAATCTCCGGGCAAACACCTATAGTGTAATCCACCAATGATTGCAAGTTTTCACTGTAATCCATTTTTAAATGTCATTATTAAAATCTTCCAGTATTTGCAAATCATAATTTAAAGGGGTTGTTTGGCTTTAAGCTACAAGTCAGTAGTCACTCTGCACGCTGTGAGAATTCAACGGCACTGGGAGCAGCGGGCGCACCACCCCAAGTATTTCATTTGTGTTCATTGCTTACTAGATGGGCGCATCCTATCTCAATGCAAGTGTATTGAGTGAGATCGGACAAAGTCCAGGCGGAATGTGGCCGGAAGCATGCAAATTGCATTCTTGCGAGCAGCGGGCGCACCATCCCGATTATTTGATCTGCATTCATTGCCGACTAGATGGGCACATCCTAGTTCAATGCAAGTGTATTACACGAGATCGGACATAGTCTAGGCGGAATATGGCTTGAATCTTGCAAATCGCATACTTGCGGTCACATTCCACCCGACACTGGGAAATCCTCACAGCATACAGTGCGTGTGATGTGGGGATTCACAATTCTGCAGTCACATAGGCTACAAGTCTGCTATCATTCTAAGGCCGTACAACCCATTTAAGTGGTTGGCCACTTTATCTTATTAGTGCTGCTTTTCTCACATACTGGCGAGCATTTTGGTTCATAAAATGACTGCTGATGTAGGAACATGTGATCTCCATAGTGGCTCAATGATATTGAGGTCAGGAGACTGAGATGGCCACTCATGAACGTTCACTTTGTTCTGCTTTAGCCAATGACAGGTCGACTTCGCCTCGTGTT
>VIAB01001240.1:50043-60092 GCA_009801035.1 Oophaga pumilio
TGACATTAACCCCTTATTACCCCATACGCCACCGCTACAGGGCAATGGTAACAGAGAGAGTAAGTGCCTGAATAGGCGCATCTTACAGATGCCCCTTTTCTGGAGTGGCTGGGGGCAGATTTTTTTAGCCAGGGGTGCCCAAAAACAATGGTCCCTCTCTAGGCTATTAATTTCTGCCCTCAGTCACTGGCTTGCCCTCTCTGGCGGAGAAAATAGCGCGGGAGCCCGCGCCAGTTTTTTCCGTGAATGAATCCTTTAATTTAACATCTTCATTTCCAAAATTTTACACGCAGACACTACTAACATTATTAGTGAGGGACATATAAAAAAATAACGGATAATCAATGGTTTACTGTATGTAAACTTTGTCTCATATCCTGTCAGGTTCTGTAATGATTTTACAGATGCCAACAATTGCATTGTCACCTATTCTGCTATCTATATCTCTATGAAATATAAATGTGTATGTATATATGTGTGTATATATATAATGTGTATACATGTGTATTCTATCTATTCTACTTTAACCTGTCAGTGTGAAATGAAAAATTGATCCGTCGAAAAACGGATGAAAAAACTGATGCGATGGATCCATTTTTTTCGACTGATCCGCTAGTCGGATCTGTCAAAAAAACGAATCTGTCGCATCAGTTTTTCACAATCTGCGACGGATCCGTCGAGCGAACGGATTGTGACTGACGGCAAAAAACTGATGTATGAAAGGGGTCCTACTCTTAAAAAAGACCTCTTAAAAAAAAAAAGTCACCCCTGCCAGCAGGCTGCACCTGGTTTACTGGTACCAAGCAATTCAGTTTGGCTTAGTTTCACATAGGAGGCAGACACAAGTCTGACACCCAGACCTAATTTTACCTTAGGATTAGGATTTTCCGGCTAGGTGGTTTTCTCTTAGCGATTTCTTGCACCAGGCGAGACTCTGATTAGTGGCTCTCGCCTGTTACTCTCCTTGTCTAGAACGGAGTGGTCTTGCATCCAGCACCCTCCTTTCTCCCTAATGATTTCTCTGACTTTGCCCTTAATGAGGAGATTGCCCTCGTTCCTTATGCGTTTGCCTCATGTCCCTCAGAGGTTCTTGCATAATCTGATGTGGACAGATTTGTGCTGTAACTGTCTCTTGGCTCTGCTTAGACATTCAGATGCCTTTTTTGCCATTCCGGTAGGCCCTTGCAGAGATCTGACCACTTCACAGGTTGCAGTTGCTTGCTAGATTCGTTCTGTTAGTTTGCAAGATCGAGGTAAGCCAGAGGTCCAACAGCCTGACATGGCTCACTCGACTCGAGCGTTAGGAGCATCTTGTGCTGTGCGCCACTAGGTATCTCTTCTTCTACTCTGTAAGGCTGCTACTTAGTCTTCAGTCCACATATTTGCAGAGCTCATACCTTTCTGTAGGTAGACGCAAGTGTTGGCAAAAGGGTGTTGCAAGCAGCAGTTGCTTGGGTGATATTATTCATTCTGCAATATGTTGGATATCCCACCACAGGGATTGTGTTATGACTGTTGTCAGGTGTCACGGGACCAGGGCCTCATTCCCTGTCCCTAATGCTATGGGCGCCCTAGCTCGCCCTGTTCCCCGGATTACATCTGATGATGAAGATGCCAGGGCCATGTACCTTGCCTTAACTCCTGAATCCGCCCTCTGTCTGTACCCTTCCCCCACCCAGGGAAGAAGGAAGTAGTAGTGTACCGTAATACACCAACCAGACTAACAAGGTAATACAAACAGGTATAAAGGAAAATACCAATCATACAAATATACTCACACAAACAACAGAGGAATATACCGGGAAGTGGAGGATGGGATAAAACCAAAGTAAGAGAAGGAAGGGAATTGGCACGCACCCTAAACCTAGCATCAGTCTCAGATAAATCCACCAAACGCCTTCTCAAACAACAACCACAAACCACTATCCATCCATGCAGTAAAAGCTTGGTCTGACAATGAGTGCTTGCCAGTGCCCAGTTTATATATGAGATGGGAGTTGCAAACAGTGAACTGCTGAGAACCTTAATGCAGGAAAGCTTCCAGGAGCTCTCAACTGAGCAGATTAACTCCTGCACTTTTAAAAGAAACCTGCACCATTTAACATGAAGGTGAAATGCTTCTAAATACTGCAGGAGTAGAAGAAATCAGACACTGCGGTCTTCTGGCTCCTCTCAGTTGCGGTAAACCTGAGACAGATTGTGTTAGAATATCCTATGGTTTCCTATGTCCTACAGTGATGATGAAAGGATGATTTTTGATAGTTACTGTAAAATCTCTTTCTTGCAGCCTTCATTAGGGGACTCTGCAACCCACCCTTGTTTGGGTAGTGTTTGCTTCTCCTGATGCATGTGCACTAACTGAATAGCTTGGTGCTGGTAGGCCAGATATGACTTTCTGTGTCTTCCAATGGAGGCTTTGAGAAAGATTTTAAGGCGAGTACCAAAAATCCTCTTTTCATTGCAAATGGTGAACTTGGTAGCCAAAGTTGAAATGCTGCAGATTTCAAATCTACTGATAGTGAATTTATGCTGCACATATTATCTATAGTGGGTAGGTGAGACTTCGGAAAATCTCCCCACAGTGTTATTGATGAGAGGATTTTACATCCCGAAATGGTGCTTAGGCGCCTCGTGTACATATAACCTTAGTGAAGAGCACACTCTGTGACTGTTTAGTGACATTATTACCACCAGCAAGTATTTCTGCATACAGCATTTTAATATAATGGGCAGACAAAGGCTGCCGGGCGATCCAATTATGCACAATCCCCATATAATTTATTTAAAGAAATAAAAAAAAATTCCTTTCTTGATCAATGGAAATAATCTAGTATTCCATAACTGAAGTGAAGAGCGATTTAGCTCAGTTCATACGGAGGTCATAATCTGCTAGAATTGTTATAATCTATGCAAGGAAATTAGAGTGCAATTATCCACATTGTTTAGCGTGATTTATATTATTCTGTCGTTGTGCTGTTTTGGCTGGGATCCGAGCTCTGCGTTCTAAAAATGCAACCGCAGTTTGTGACATGCTCACAGAAGACAGCCTCTATGTGCTCGAGGCGATGGCTTCCACCACTACAATGAGCTGTTATCTAGAGGTTCTACCTAAAGCTCTGCTGAGTGCAGAAGGGGATTTCACTCCCATCCTCTGGCTAGATTGTAGAAGAACAGTGGCAGGCTCCGAGCTTTTCCCCTAAACAATATCACATTGTACTAGTAAATTACTTTGCTGGCATTTGTTGGTGAGCGCTCGGGTTAAAATCTGTCTGCAAGCAAAACAGAGCAGTTACTTAAGATTTGAGGTCAGGTCTAGGTTTCTAGGTCCAAAGCCGTGTTCTGTGCCATGCCACAGAGGAAGTCCTTGTTACAGGCCAAGTCTGCTGCCTTAATATAGAAGTATTGCCAAGATACCGTAGGAAAAAGACACCGCGGAAATCACTGGATGAATTGTAGACGGGGTTTACAGGACGGAAACAAATGTACGCTGCCTACTGGTTTATGCTTCTTTGTTGTGTTCCTGGGCTACATCTTCACTGGTTTTGCCCATCCATTTGTCGGAGTTACAGATGGATATGCCCGCTTTATGGCCGTCTAGGTTTCCTTAACAATATATAAAAGGAATATGTCTGCTTGCTTCAAGTAGGCGAGTGTGGTGCCCTGAAACGAGGTGGTGCCTGTCTGCTAATCAGGTGGGACCGCCATGTAATTAGCATACAGGGAATGCTTTTTTTTTTTTTGGTTATTTTTGCGTTTCGGCAAGTTTTTAGCTCACTGTGCACAATCTTATATTTTATACATTCTCCAGAGACCTGCAGCTAGTACCACCCGAGACCCCTGCCAAGATATTCAGGAATAAGGGCATGAGATACCTATGGGCACTAAAGGTTGCCGAGCAGAGGAGTGCCTGCTTAAAGGCGCATTTATATACACATTTTATATTCCTGTGTTCTTTAGACTTATAGATTCATGCGTTAATTAGGCATTTACAGTTTGCGAAAGAAAAAGAGATGGCACAGGGAGGCATAAAAAGTGTAGAAGGGTAGGCAAACATTTTACATCCATACTTTAAAAGCTATACCCCTCATAGACTTTTAAGGCATATCCACATGAATGTCCTAGCACTAGAAGTTGCAGCTGTCTTCAGAACTGGGGTGCATCAATGCTGTGATGAACTTGCAGTATTATGGTGAAGAATGATGAATGGCCACACGTGTTCATCTCTTTACATTCATGTCCATAGATGCCATAAAACCGCCAATGAAAGTATTCTTTTCTGTCCTGTCCTATCTAGACAGTTTTGGGCTCCAGCGTTTGCTTACTCTATTTTCTGCCTGCGTTTGTATTTCATCTTGTCTCACCGCCAGTATATGTGTGGGGGCTACCTATTCCTTTGGGGCGCTATTCGGGGCAGTTAGCTTTTCCCTTTCTATCTTTAAGCTTAGCTAGCTCTCCAGCTGTGTCAAGGCGTCTAGGTCATCATAGGTACGTCCCACGGCTGCTTCTAGTTGTGCGGTTAGTTTAGGGGTCGGCAATCCATTAGTTACCAACCTCTCTGGGTGACTGGCTGCCTTGGCTTTTTTGTTACTGTCCTCCTCGGCTACCATATCATAACAGTACTCTATAAAGCAGCAGCATAACAGCTAGTTGCCACCCACTAGCTCAGGGACAAGTAAAATTAGAGCATCCAGAGGGGAAAACTGGTGAAAAATATTGGATACAAGTGTTATAATAACCATAGATACTGCTATTTTTCATATTCATATTTTCATATGTATACAGATTTTTCTGGAAAGTCACCTAAAACGATAAGTACGAATCAAAACCGTGATATGTCCAGGATTGTTTCCTGCAAATTGGTTTGGCTTTTAGTCATATGGCAAGGCTCGTTTAAGGATTGATATTGACTTTTAGGATTGCTACTTTCAATAGGGGGCACTAGAGTTTCTCTCCTCTTCCTCTCTGAAGAGACAATTTGCATATCATAGCATATATTTATAGTATATGTACAACGCATGCTATCTGAACAAGACCATGTTGCCCATGTTCACATTCCTTTCTCCTCTCTGTTGCACCACGGAGCGGCGGCAAGGGAGAGGTGAGAGGGCTGTGTTGCATGAATGAGCATTCTCTACCATCAGCGCACACTACGCGCAAGCGAGCACTGTCACCATGAAAATAACAGTGGGAGGTTGGTCCACACCAAAGGTCCAATGAACACCCTAATTACTATTTTAGGTAAAATGTATTTTCTGGATTATGGAGGGGGTGACTTTAAAAGTAAAGGTGATTTTTATAGGGGGCTATATCCCCTACAAAACTATGTGCTTAGCTTTAATATGTAAGTTTGGCGCAAACTCCCTATAAACAAGCTTCTTACCATTGCTGTTACATAAGTGATATGGCTTCCCTTCGTGTTCTTTTGATAGCCTCTTACCATAACACGTTACTGTAAGATCTACACATAGGAGTATTGTTTTAAAACCTTGTACTAATTTGACAATTGTTATGTTTTTCTTCACCAAACTGAAAGGGGTTTTCCACTAATCGGACAACCCTTTCTCAATCCCTAAGTTTCCCTCGTAGGAATTAACACCTATACTTCCCTCCGGTGCCGTTCCAGCGGTGTCGGTGGTGGCTCTCCCAGGGATCGCATGGCATTGTCACACAATCCCTGCAGAAAATCTGTGCTGGCATCACTCTCCTACAGACATAATTGACATCCAGAGGAAATGATAGAGTACCAGTAGCTCTCTCTTCCTTTGGATGTTTGTGATTTGTCTGAAGACGGAGAGCGTGAAGCCAGTGCTGATTGGCCACAGTGATCGCATGGCAACGGCAGGTGAGCATAAGTGTTATTATTTTACAAGAGGGAAACATGGGGATTGACACAGGGTTGTCCCAGAATTGGACAACCTTTTTAAGACTCTATCTTATATTGGTGGAACAACCCCTTTAGAAACCAGAATAGTAATTGTACAATCATCTGTAAATCCTGGTTTGAATGGGGCAAATCTTATGTACAACCCGTTTTATAGCTATATTGTTACACATATTTGCTATGCAACCTATGATTTACTATAACGATAGGCCTTTTCCAATAAGAATAAGACCAGGTGTCGGGAGTTTTTTTTGTAATGGTGACAAGGAATTTAATTAAAATAGTATGATTACTCTCATGTTTTGGCTTAGGTTGATTGAAACATTGGCGGACAGCTCCCCATCCACAGCTGAAGACTCATTACCTGAATTAAGGCATCCAGGGCGCTTCCAGACTCGGCCGCAGAGAACCTGCAGATACGACCTGGATGAGGTGGACAAGTACTGGTTGGAGCTAGTTAACGCGGAGTTCAGAAGACTGGGTATGTGTAGATGGGACCGACATGCATGATTAGCTTACAGCGGTCACTGGCTCAGCTGTTAGATGTGACAGGCGGAGGACACTGAGGATTTTTTAGTTTTTTCATCTCTGCATTCTGGCAGACAAAACTTTTTAACTGTTCCACAGATGTAACCATATCGAGTTAACGGCCCTAAGTGTTCATAATAAGAGGTTTCTTTGTTGGGAAGTGTTGTATTGTTTAATGCTGTAACTTTGGGGTACACATGTGTGGTCTGTCTCTACTGGAGGTAGGCCACTGGCAATACAGTAACAGAGAAAAGTATTCCCGTATAGGATATGCCAAGTAGACAGTTACAAGTGGATCTGACGTAAGGGCCCCCAGCTAGTGACTCCTGAGCCACACATACCTTGTGGGCCATGAAAGAGCAGCTCGTAGCTGTATGCTCAGACGAGAGCCACTCTCAACTGTTTTGGTGTCCACACTGGGCATTATTACTTATGAGAGGGCATTCAACGGTCAGTATTGCTTTCTGAGGGGCACTCAAGACTTACCGCATATCACTTGCCACGGAGCATTAAGATTATTACTTTAGCTTTATTACTTTTTACTTTATTAGTTTTTGATGGGGCATTATTACATTTTAAGTGATTTTCTGACCATTATTATCTTATATGGTGGCACTTACTACATTATTACTCTATAAGAGGGCACTGTGCGCATTACTGCTTTATAAAGGTTCTCCAGGTCACATGGAGAGTTATAAACTTCAAGTAGGCACACAGGGGCCTACTACGATTTCTTTGCAAGGAATGTGTCTTGCGACCATTTCCCAGAATTGAATGTGGCTCTTATGTTAAAAAAGGTTGGGGACTCCTGATCTTCTGTGTTCAGACATTTGAAAATCAGACATTGCGTTTAAATTGTGATTCAACAGAAAATTTTCAGAAAACAAACTAATGAAAATGGTCTGTACAAAAATGATCACGGCAATAGAAAAGATAGAAAATAATTTGACGTCAGGGACATATTAAACTAAGCTGTGTCTTGTATCATCACAGGTATTTACAAACTTGTAATCAGTCACTCTACTTATTTCAGAGTTAAAAAGTAGTCACTGTGCTGTTTGGTATCATTGTGTGTACCATGCTGAACATGGACCAAAGGAAGCTAAGGAGGAAATCGTCTCAGGAGATTAGAACAAAAATTGTAGACAAACATGTTAAAGGTAAAAATTATAAGACCATCTCCAAACAATTTCATGTTCCTGTGACTACAGTTGCACGTATTATTCAGAAATTTAAGGTCTGTGGCGCTGGTGCAAACCTCCCTGAACGTGGCCGCAGGAGGAAAATTGATGACAAATTGAAGAGATCAATAGCATGAATGGTAACAAAAGAGTCTAGAACAACTTCCAAATAGATTAGAGGTGAACTCAAAGGTCGAGGTACATCAGTGTCAGATCGCACCACCCATGACTGTCTTGGCCAAAGTAGACTTGGAAGATGACCAAAGAGGAAACCACTGTTTAAAGCAAATTATGGTGAGACTGGAATTTGACAAAATGTTTATTGACAAACCACTAGTCTTTTGGGAGAATGTCCTTTGGACAGATGAGACAAAACTGGAGCTTCTTGGCGAGTCACATCCACTCTATGTTAACAGATACAAAAATGAAGCATTTAAAGGAAAGGTCATTATACCTATTGTGAAAGATGGATGAGGCTCGGTTATGTTTTGGGGCTGCTTTTCTGAATCTGGCACAGTGTGTCTTGAATCTGTGCAGGGTACAGTGACATCTGAAGACCTTCAAGGCATTCTGGGGCAAAATGTGGTGCCCAGTGTTAGAAATCTTTGTCTCAGTCGCAGCATCCTCCAACAGAATAATGACCCAAAACTGAACTAAAACATCCTACAATGGCTAAGAGCAAAGCATTGGATTATTCTGAAATTCTGTTGAACATCTATGGAAGGAGCTGAATCATACAGTCTGGAGGGGGCGCTTTCACACCTGTGACAGCTAGAGCATCTTGCTCATGAGAAGGCCAAAATATCTGTGGACAGGTGTCTGATAGAGAATTACAGAAATCATTTGTTTAGTGACTGCCTCAAAAGGTTGTGCAACAAAATATTAAAGAGAACGTGTTAGCAGGATTTGGCAAAGTAAAGTATACACTTAGCCATATTGGCGCTGTGAATGATGCTGATTAACATGACTCCCGCGGTGAAGAAATCCGTTTTGTGTTTTTTGTATAATCTTTGTGTGAAGTTTTCATTTAATGATATCTTCGTGCATCGGGGTAAGCCTGTGGGCAGGGTCTTTTCTTGGTGCTCTGGACCCTTATTCATCCTCCTGTTTGAATGACAGGTCACTGATCCGTCCATGACCTGCCTCTTATCTTAAATTAATATCGCGGCGACACAGTAACTGCTGCGGGCTCTAAAAAATACCACTGTCCTCAACAAAATGGCGCAAGCGGCGGAGGCTCTGTGGCATCCCCAAGTTATCCCCCTTGTTCTTAATCAGCGCATGCTTCCCACTGCCTTTACTAGAAGATGCTTTGAGCTGCGGTGATACGTGTCTTCTTTTTGACATGCTCCCGCTCTGGTCCTGTGCACACAGTGTGAGCGCCAAAGAGAAGACATATTTCGCTTATCTGGCACCAATATGGCTGTGCATGTATTTAACGTTGCAAAATCCTGCTGATAGGTTCTCTTGAGGGTACCATCATTTTTGTCCAGGGCATTTTCATTATTTTTTTTTTTCTGTTGAATCACAATTTAGAAGCAATGTCAGATTTTCATTAGTTGATATTCAGTAAATTTAAATTGAAAGTTACTTTTGTCGGGTTTCAAGTTATTTCAGTGGCCATTGTGGGTTTTTTCTTACTTTAGCAGAAGGGTACCAACTATTTTGCCCATGCGTGTAATTGCTGGCAATTTTAAAGAACTGGAAAAACACTTTAAAGCTACTCTATAATGAAAATATACTTGCCTTCTGAGCAGAATTGTTGCTTCATTGAGATTTCAGTTTTTCTCAAAATTTGTGATGCCTTTTCTGTCTCTGATATGAAACTGTAAAATAACTAGATACTCTTCCCACCATTTACTTACGTACAGGGATGCCACTGCTAGATGAGCTCACCTTTGAGAAGCTTCTGGAGGAGTTTGAGATGGTCTGCTATCAGAACATGAATGTCGCCATTGAAACTGAGGAAGGCTTGGGGATTGAATATGATGAAGATGTCGTCTGTGACGTGTGCCGCTCACCTGAAGGGGAGGATGGAAATGAGATGGTTTTCTGTGATAAGTGCAATGTCTGCGTGCACCAGGTAAAGGACAACAATATTCTACACCTTTACATCCACTGGAGATGAAATGGCGCTTCTGACACCCAGATTTACAACTAAGGTGCTATGGTGTCGGGAGTCTGCTTACAATTTTGCTTGTTGTAATAGTAAGAACAGATTAATTTCTTTCACTCTAGATTTTAAATAGTTTTGACAAAGCAAAGATGTAGTTACCAGAGTCTAGAATCGGGATGTGGTAGGGAATGCACTCCCTTGAGTGACTTGGCTTTATGAGAACTAGTGATGAGCGAACGGACTCGGATGTGGTGTTATCTGGGATGTGGTGTTTTCTGGGATGCGGTGTTTTCTGGGAAGCGGTGTTTTCTGGGATGCGGTGTTTTCTGGGATGCGGTGTTTT
>VIAB01001240.1:173216-191453 GCA_009801035.1 Oophaga pumilio
GGCGTAATACGCTGACAATCGCAGCATGCTGCGATTGTCTCGCAGCGTAAAATGCGCCCGAGAAATATACACATGATCAGAGCTGCCCCATAGAGAAATATTGGTCCGAGTGTAATGCGTGATTTTCACGCCTCTCACTTGTCCGTATTCCTCCTTAGTGTGACGCCGGCCTTATGCCTCATTCCGCGAGGGGACAAGGTTTACGGCTGCTTCCTGCTGCCGCACCAAGGAGCTGTGCCCTGACACGGTGGTTCATTTTCTCAAGGCTGATTGCAGAGTTGGATCATCAACAATCCTGGCTTTCCTGCATTATTTGTTCATAATTAAGGCTGGTTTCACACTAGCATATGGCTGCGCTGCGGAGGGCTGCGGACTTCCTATGTGAAGCTCTGCCCACCGCTGCATCTCCTCCGGTCAGCTCCGCCTATGTCTGCATGCGGCCTGCGTACCTATATTTAACATTAGGTACACAGGCCGTGCAGATGTTTGCGGATTCCGTCGCATGCGTCGTTTTGACGATGCGGCGACCACAACAAAGTGCAACAAGTTGCGTTCGGCGCAGGACGCTGCACCGTCAAAACGTCGCATGCGGCGGCATCCGCATTCATCTGCACGGCCTGCGTACCTAGTGTTAAGTATAGGTACACAGGCAGCTTGCAGACATAGGCGGAGCTGACGGGAGGAGGTGCGGCGGTGGGCGGAGCTTCACGGAGGAAGTCCGCAGCGCAGCCATACGCTAGCGTGAAAGTAGCCTAAGGAAGTGTACACATAGTGGTTGCTGATTGGCTGCAGGGCTCATGGGGCATAATAATGTTAAGTGAGCATCAGGAGAACCAGCGCTGACATCACTGGAACGATGCAGGTACAGAAGGTGAGGTGAATATAAAAGGCTTTTATTTTACATTAGGGAAAGTAGTGTTTAAGAGGGGTTGTCTGAGAAGTGGACAACCCCATTAAAGATCAAAAATCCTTTAAAAGGGGACTTGTCACATCCAATATAGGGTCAATTTACAAGTTAATAGAGTGAAAAAGATGCCCGGCAGCCTCTCTGAAGGGAAAGCTGCTTGACCTTGCTTTCATCATCTGTTTGCCTAGCCCCTTTACTTTGATCCGCTATATTCCTGGTATTCTGACCTCAGACCGTGACCTGACTATGCCTTTGCCTTTCACCTTACTTTACAACATACTCTCTTGGTATCTGACCTCGTTTGACTATCCTGCCTCACAGCTTGTCCGTGAGTAGTGACTAGTGTCACATTACGATTGGCCATATACTTTTTTTCGCCATCAATGGATCCAGTTAGTACACTCTGTAATCAGATGGTAAATCTGACCAAGATGATCCAGGATCTGGCCAGGGAGCACCAGAAGCTAGACTCTTCACAGTTCCAGCTGCAGGGTCCTTTTCCTAGTACTATGGGTACTTCCCAAAGCTCTCCTCTACCCACTGTAGTTTTGACTTCTGTACCTTCTGACGTGCAGTTGGTCTGTCTCTAACCAATAGTGGTACTTCCTAATAAATTTTCTGGGAAGAAAGACCAATTTAGAGTTTAATCATATTGTTACTGTGAGGGGGTCCTCAGGCTTAAGCATTTTCTTTGTCCTCACTAGCCTTAGTGATTATCTATTACTAACCTGACAAGGTCCAGGCCGCATAGGCAAAAATCATGATCCTGACACGGGGGGCCTCACTGCTGAGAATTAAAGTTCCACGTTCCAGCAGTGGTCCTCTGTTCTGTGGAATGATGCAGTTCTCAGGTGCCAGTTCCACAGAGGTCTTTCTGATATTCTTAAGGTTGCTCTGACGTTGCAGACTTCACCTTTTTCCTTGGGGAAGGCAATGACTCGGGCCAATCGAATGGATCGAAGAATTAGAGAGAGACGTGATGAGCGAAAGGGGGTTTCTATCACGCTTCCCAGCTCGACCTGCCAGCTCTCAGGCTGTTAAGAGGGGACTTCGGCGCAGTCTCAGACTCTACTTCTATTGTGACTTCGGAGATGTGTTCTTGGAAAAAGAGGCAGAGATTTTACCTCCTCTTCTCCCTAATGCCAAATTACCTAAAGCTCGCTTGTATAATTGTTTGGGACCTGAACATACTGCCATGAAAGAATATGCAAGCAAAAGTTTACAGAAGGGTCATATCCGTCCTTCCTCATTGCCAGTAGTTGCTGCACTTTTCTTTGTTAAAAAGAAAGATTGGGGTCTACGTCTTTACCTCGATTTCTGTGAATTAAAGAAAATTACGGCTAAAAATACCTACCCGCTTCCACTCATCACTGACCTATATAATCAGCTTATGGGGTCTAAATGGTTTTCTTAACTGGATCTTAGAGGGGCTTATAATTTGATCCACATCACCCTCCTGTATGTGTAAGATGGTGTTTTTAACATCTTTTTGAAAATCTTGTCATTCTTTTTGGGTTCACCAGTGCTGCAGCAGTATTTCAAAATGTTATGAGCGATATCTTTTCTGATTGTATTGAAAGGTTTATTGTGGTATATCTTGACAATATTCTAATTTTTTTCTCCCAATCTGGATTCACACCATGAGCATATACGTTTTGTTTTACAAAAGCTTAGAAATAATTATTTATTTGCTAAACTGGGCAACCTTTTTTGTCCAAAATATATTGTTCCTGAGGTTCAATGTATTGGCTAAAAGGTTTAAGATGGATCCTGGAACAGTTAAGGCCATATTTGAGTTCAACATAATTGGGTTCAACATCATGACCTTAAAGCGTTAAGTTTTTTAGGATTTGCCAATTAACGTATTTTTCGGATTATAAGACACACTTTTTTTCCCCCAACTTTGGTGGGGAAAATGGGCGTTTGTCTTATAATTCGAATATATCTTACCGGCCGCGGTGGAGCAGGGTCCCAGGGTCGCTGCTGAAGGAGGCAAGACTGGCGCGTTGCTGCAGGCCGCAAGCTGGGATGAGGGGGTGTTTGGAGGTACGACACTGTGACAGTTCGGTGGTGCTGGGGCTCCACTGACATTTTGTGAAAGCCTGGGAACCCCGCACTTCCATGGTTTACATTGCAATGGACTCCGGGAAAATGGCTGCCAGGGGCGGCGCATGCACAGATTTGAGATCTTCGCACCAAGATCTCGGGAGATGAGATCTCAGTACCAAGATCTCTATCTGCGCATGCGCCGCCTCCGGCGGACATTTTCCCAGAGTCCACCGCAAAGTAAACCATAGAAGTACAGGGGCTCCTGGCTTTCACAATGTTGGCGGAGCACCGCGCAACTACGCACCCGCAGTGTTGCACATCCGAACACCCTTTTCTCCCAGTCTGGTCCGCAGCGTCGCCCCACTCCCTTCCTCTGCCAGCAGCGACCCTGGGACCCCGCTTCACCGCAGCCACCACCCCGCTAAACAATAAGACACATGTATTGTAAGAAGCACCACCATTTTATTAAAAAAAAGTGTTTTTTTTCCTATTTTTTGCCTCAAAATTTGGGGTGCATCTTATAAACCACAAAATACAGTACTACAGAAAATGTATTTGGGGTATTTCACAGATTGAGAAACCTCTCACCAATCTCACACGTAATGAGGCAGAATGTTAAGTTTTGGTCACCGGATGCTATTGGGGCATTAAATATATTGAAAGAGTATTTTAGATCTACTCCAGTTTTAATCCAACCCGATCTCCAGAAACCATTCATTTGGGAGGTGGATGCTTCAGAGGTTCGGAGTAGGGGCTGTATTGGCTGTAACATAAATAACAAAATTTCACCTTTAAAAAACTTTTTTTTTAGTTAATATATCTTAAAAAATTTCCAATATTCACACAAAACAAAATCCAGTGAGTTTTAAAACACAATAAACATGATTCCCCAAATCTGCGTATTCAGAATGATGGTAAGGATGACTATGTTAAGTCTCTGGGTGTGTTCTTACCCTCGTATTGATACCTACCTGAGTCGCGGAAGTTGGCACACTAGGGTCACGACAGTAGCGCCACTGCTCGTTGTCAGCTCACCCTAGTAATCCCTTTCCTGTGTAGGCAGCACAGTCAACAAACAAAAGACCCCAAAGCAGACCTACCGGATCGAACCTTGCTAATATGTCTCTAAATTGGTCTTTCATATACGAATCATTATAAAGATCAACACAAAAAATTGCTCAATCAAGGGATTACTAGTAAGATACCATCTCTCTGAAACAGACATTATGCTCCCTTCCAAATTCGCACAGTCTTAGGAGTTATCAATACAATGATCAGTTATTTCTGGTATTGACTGTCCATAAACTGTGCTCACAGAAAAAAAATGGTTGAGATATAAATATTATACTAAAAGTGGGGTCTTGCCCTGTTAATGACCCCTACTTTCCAGCGGAGGTTGGCCCTAGGGTCACGATAGTGGCGCCCCCGCTCCTCGTCAACTCTCCCTGGTAATTCCTTACCTGTGTAATAACAAGAGAAAACCAAAGTATAGACTTTGATCAGATTGCTGAGGGATAACTGTCATTCGTCTCAAATACCATTCCTTCATGTAGTATAGGGAGCTTATCTAAATCTGTACATACATTATATGACATTAATGCAGCATTATATATTTAACACAAGTGCCCTGTAGATATATCAGGTCCACCTGTGTGGGCTTAAATAAACCATCATTCATGTACTTCAGCTAGCATGTATAAGGGTTAACTTCCAAAACACTGACCAGCTTGTGACTATGTGCATTTTTCTCTACGAAATTTTCATCTGCCGAGAGATATTTGTCATGAGTGTGTCTTGTTCTCCTGGGGGATCTGGGGTTAGAAAATAATTACGTAGTGTAAATTGCAGGTCTTCCATTTAGCCTGCATGTTTTGTGTCCCATATTAAATGGATTTTGTTTCCTTTGGTGCTGAATAGGTTAACAACCATTTTTATGCTGGTTGGAAACTTGCAGCTCCATCTCACAGCTGCTCCTGACCTGGTCATTTCTTCTCTTTATAAAATCTGGACAGACCTTCTCTTCCTTGCCATTGAAAGTTTACTTCCTGGTTCCTTGGAGTTGCTGTGCTGAGTTCGAGATCGTTTTTGCTGCTGGAGATTGTTGTGTGCTGTTTTTGCATGTATGCTTTCCTCATTGTCCTATTTCCATTTGGTTTGTACATTCTTACCCTTCCTTATATACTACTCTATCTTTGATGACTTTTGTAAGTTAATTGCTTTTTGTTATCCCTATTGGTCTTGCGTGTTTATATACTAGTATTTCTGTCCCAGGCCTCCTGGGAGAGGGGACAGCTTAAGGTATAACAGGAGAACAGGAAGGTCCGTGGCCCAAACCTCCTCACCTTCAAAGGTACCTTTAGGAGCAGAGATAGAGCCCCAGCTCTAGGGACAGGGCAGGGCTCCTTTCTTTAATCACGTATAGTCACAGCGTGACAGAGTTATGATGTTTGGAATCACAAGCTGCTCGCAGTTAAATTATCTTTTGAAGAATGAATACCTTTTTTGGAGGGGCAATTTATCAAGCTACGATGGTGACATGTCAGAAAAATGTAGCCTATATTGAATCAGCTAAATGGTTACTCCCAAGAAAGGCCAAATGGTGCTTTTCTTCTAAAAGCTTTATCACGCAGCCTTGATTCGGATTCTCCTCTAAATCCTCCATCCTCCATTCTTCCTCAGTGTATTGTTGTTACTATGGTATCTTCGGAGTTTGATGCAAAGATCTGTAAAGCCCAGCCGTTGGCCTTTTCCACTGATCCAAGTTCTAAATGATTTGTGCCGGTGTACCTAAAATTGCCCGTTGCAGGAGTTTCTTGATTCTGACTTGAGTGGTCTTCCTGGAGTTATTCTTACTCGGAAAACTATTGCTTTGGGTGGTAATCCATGTATAATGATATAGAAAATGTTCTATCCGCTTGTAAAACTTGCACACGCACTAAAGTCTGTCATAACCAGCTGGCCGGGAAGTTGGCTTCACTGCTAATTCCCGAAAGACTGTGCACTCATTTGTCCGTGGATTTCATTTCTCATTTGACTTTGGTGGGAAAAATGGTTTGCCAATTCAGTAAACTAGCTCACTTTGTTACATTATCGAGGTTACCTAATGCTGAAAACCTTTTCAGGTTGTTTATTAATCATGTGGTGAGATTGCATTGCGTTCATTTGATCATTATCTCAGATGGGGAGGGTGCAATTTGTCTCCAAATTATGAAGAATGTTTTGTAAGAAATAGGAGATTGATATACCATTCATCTCTGTCTACCACCCTGAAACCAATGGTCAGATAGCGAGGACGAATCAATCTTTGAAACAAATTTTATCATGTTTCACTGCAGCTCAGCAGAAGGACTGGTCCTAATTTTTAAGTCTTGCGGAGTCCGCTTTTAAGAGTCTGGTCATTCAGTACACTGGAACCTTGCCTTCTTTATGGTTTTCATCCTAATTTTGGTAAATTTTCTAGGATGAATTCTGAGTGTATTGGAGTAGAGGTGGCCACATGAAAACTTGGGGGTGTCTGGAGGGAGGTTCAAAAGAATATTGGGGTTGCTCAGCTTAGTAAAAAATGGAAGGCTGATGGGAAACGTTCAGCGGATCCTGTCTTCAAAGTAGATCATAAGGTTTGGTTAACTTCCAAAAATAATAACTTGAACATACCATCGGCAAAGTTGGGTCCTAAATTTATTGGCCCACACTAGATTCTGGAGGTAGTCAATCTGATTATCTTTAAATTAAAACTTCCTCGGTCTTTTTATGTCTCTAATGTGTTCCACAAATTCCTGTTAAAACAGTTTGTCCCTTCGGTGTTGTCTGTCCTGTCTCCGCCTCCTCCAGTTTGTCGATGGAGGTTTAGAAAGAGTACGAGATGCAGAGAATCATGAATTCTTTAGAGGGTCCAAAATTCCCTTCAATATCTTGTTCATTGGAGGGAATATGGACCTTAGGAGAGATCATGAGTTCCAATTAGTTCAGTGAAGGCCAATCATATGGTCAGGGCCTTCCATCTTAAGTTTCCTGGCAAACCTGTGGATCTGGTGGCCCCCCACAATGTTTGTTTTGGATGCAGTGAGTGATAGTTTTGCTGCCCTATGCAATCAGGGTCGTGTGAGCTGTCAGTTTGGTGAGAGACAGCAAAGTTATCCAATCTAGCGCAGGGGCATGCTGAGCTGTCAGTATTTTGATAGCTCAGTCGTCCAATCTGAGACTAGGAGGTGCTGAGTTTCCTTCATGTGTTCCCTGTTCTGAGTGATTAGCAAGCTACTTGGCTAAGTTGTCAATACCAGATCACTGCCAGTCATAGCATTTGCTTGGTGGTGCATGTTTGCCTTGTATTTCAGTGATTTGTTTGTTGATCTGTTGCTGCCTGACCTTGGACTTTGCTCTGACCATTTGTTTGCCTAGCCCCTTTGCTTTGATCCACTATCTTACTGGTATTCTGACCTCGGACCATGACCTGACTATGCCTTTGTCTTTCCCTTAAGGTACTGCCACACTAAACGCTCCCGCTAACGATCTCGTTAGCGGCGCATACTAATGAGATCGCTAGCGGGATCGTTTTAATATCGCTAAATGTGTGCCACATTTAGCGATATAGCTAACGACGCTATCGCCGTTAGCGATCTTCTTAGCGATTTAGCGGTACAAAAGTACCGCTAAATCGCTAAGAAAAGGTGCCACACAGCGATGTATACTCACCCAGCGGGAGCGCCAGCGATGAAAAAAGGGTCCGGATCGTTTCCGGCGACGAGCGAGATCCCAGCAGGAAGCTCGTCGCTGGAAGCTGCCGCACACAGCAACATCGCTAACGGGATCGCTAAATAGTGGCGTTTTTTAGCGATCCCGTTAGCGATATTGTTTAGTGTGGCAGTACCTTTTGTTTTCAACATGCTCTCTTGAAATCTAACCCCGGAACGTTTGACTACCTTGCTGCACGGCTGGTCCTTGAGTAGTAGCTAGCGTCACAAATGATCACTCGTTTTCAAAATTCTCAGTTTCCAGATATAATCTGCCTTCAATGAGTGCAAATTTTTACATTACTGAGTTAGAAATGCTGTGCTCTGAAACAGGAAGAAAATACAACCCTGTTCCACCAGCAGCTAGACAGCTGCAGCCTGTGATTGAGTACAGTGGTCTGGTGACTTGAGCAGTGTATCATCAGAAAAACATCTGATGACGTGCTGCTGAAGTCACCTGATGGCTGTAGGCAATCACAATCAATAGTATACTGCTTATGGTGGAATGTTGATTACTCCTATAACTGTCACCATTTTTAGTCCCCTTAGGGGACTTTAACCTGCTATCATCTGATCAACTATACTATATATTGCAATACCATGTATATAGTAACAAACACTTTCTGATCTTTGGGGGTTAAAGCAGACAGAAACTTGATTTTTTGGTGCATAATTCTTATATAATAACCATCATATAATATATATAATACTTTATATAAAACTCTAAAATGGGTATCTGATTTAAATTATTTCTGCTTTATGCCAGCATTGCACTGAATTATTACGCCCAAGTAAAATAGTTATTTTAAGGTGTCCTTTATTTTATCACTTTTTTCAATTTCTGCCTACAGGTTAGGAACTTATGTTACATGATCACCAGACGTGAAAAGATGAAACACTCCATATGCAAACTTGAGGAGCAAATTTTCCAGCTGCAGATGAAACTCATTGAGAAAGATCTCTGCCATGGTAAGAGAGGCAAGCCAAAAACATTAAGTTATGTAATATTGTGTTTACTTTGCCCTCATAAATGTATGAAAGCATTGAATGGCCTTACTGTTTGCCTGTGGTAATTAAGTCATAAATCATTACTTGCCTTTTTTATGTATTCATCCTGACGAAGTCTTACTTTTCCTTTTCCTGCGTCCTACACAGATATATATATATATATATATATATATATCGGTTGTAATTAAGCACTGAACACGTCACCAATTTTCTAAGTAAATATATTTCTAAGGGTTCTGTTTACATGAAATTTTCACCAGATGTTGGTGACATCCCTTCCAATCCACATGGGCAAGGAAATCAAACCACATATGTGCGTGAAATTCTGTTATGTATAATAATCAGAAATGACACTGAGACATAGTATTGAACACATGAAGCAAGAGAGGCTCGAAACGCCATTTAAAGTCATGACACCAGCTGAAATCTATCAGTAATTAGAAAGCAATCCTGCCACTTAGTGAAAAATATCAGGTGGTTCAACTGTTGGCCTATAAAAAGGTGCCTTATTACCTAGGGGCCACACAAGAAACATCTTATGGTGGGTAAAACCAGTGACCTGCTTCAATACCTTTACAACCTTATTGTTGATAACACATTGACATTAACAGAAGAATTTGTAAACTAATGACGGTTCCGCTGAGCACTGGAGGGGTAATAAACCGGAAGTGGAAAAAACATAATTTGACTATAAACCGGCCTTAACCAGGAGCTCATCGCAAGATTTCAGACAGAGAAGTGAAAAGCATTATCAGAAGAATTGTCCAAGGGCCAAGGACCAATTGTGGAGAGCTGCAGAAAGATTTGGAATCCGCTGGTACAATTGTTTCAAAGAAAACAATAAGTAATGCTCTCAACCTCCATGGACTGTATGCACGCTCAACACGCAAAACTCACTTGTTGAGCAAAAAGCATGTTCAAGTGTGTTTAAAGTTTGCTCAACAACATTTAGACAAAAATGTGAAACACTGGGAGAACATAGTCTGGTCAGATGTGACCAAAATTTAACTCTTTGGGTGCCATAATGCACATGTTACAACCAACATACCAACAGTGATGTTTGGAGGTGGGAACATCATGGTGTGGAGCTGTTTTTTAGCATACGGCACTGGGAAACTTCATGTGATCAAAGGAAGGATGAATGGATAAATGTACCAAGACAGTCTTGATAAGAGAGAAAGAAAATAAAGCTTGTAGAATGGCCCGGCCAATTACATGACGTGAATCCAATAGAAAAACTATGGAATGAACTAAAGCTCAGAGTTCATTAGAAGGAGCACACGGAACCTTCAGGACTCAGAGTGTTTGTGTGGAAAAATGAGCCAAAATCACAAATGAGCAATGCATGCGACTAGTTTATCCTAACAGGAGGCTTCTTGACGCTGTCATAATCAACAAAGGCTTTTGTCCAAAGTATTAAATAAATTTCAGTAAAGGTGTTTAATACTTTTTCCCTGTCCCGTTTCTCATTATTATATATAACTTAATTCTGAGGTAGACTCTGGTTTACACATGGGACTTAGTTCGTTGATTCAAAACAGGCTTTTTATTAAAAGTTCATACACCGTCATGGTTAACAAAATAAAACAGCCTCTTCCTGGTAAACAAAGTTATAACAGAGCAAAACAGAAAATAACCAGTCCAAATACAGCACAGACTCACGTGTTTAAACATGAGTCTTTTTCTCTCAGACTCCAGGGTCTGAGTAGCACATGCAAGGCTTCCTCTCCTTGCATATGCACAGACCAAATGAGACCGCCCCAGCTGAATAAATCAGACATCACAAGACATGGACTGGAGGTAAGTGAGCAGCTGATCCCCCACCCCCCAGCTCTTATAGCTACTCGTAAAATCCAGACCAATAATTCGGGCCCATTAAAATACCTCTTCGCACTATGTGTGCTGGAGCCTGCTTCTCCAGGTCTAACATCTCCGAGGCTTGGCACCTCGGGGACACATACCTCCTTTCCACGACTTGTCAAACTGCCACCTTACAATATATATACCGTAAGTACTATCTCACTGAACACAAAAACAATTTCCAAAATTTTGACAAGACTTAGTTTTATTGGGCATTTTTTAGGTCATAACATGAAAGTAAGGTTAATAATATAACCTTCATTACAAAATCTTTAGTTTTACTTGAATTATGCAGAAATGAATACACCCCATATTAAAAACTAATACATCTAGTTTTTTTCTATAATCTAAATGATATTTTAGGACAGCACCAAATCTTTTAGACATTCAATGAACAAGTTAGCGACACTATCAGAGCTACCGCCTCACCAACACCAGAGCTGCTACAACCCCCCAACCTACTGTCTCCTTCCCCACCATCCTGTAGAATGTAAGCCCGCAAGGGCAGGGTCCTCTCCCCTCTGTATCAGTCTGTGATTGTTAGTTTACTGTAAGTGATATCTGTATTTTGTATGTAACCCCTTCTCATGTATAGCACCATGGAATCAATGGTGCTATAGAAATTAATAATAATAACATCTATATTTCTCAATTCTACAAGAACAACCTCTTTTATAGCCTGGATGCTGGATGGAGAGTGATGTTCAACTTGTCTCTTCCATATTCCCCTATAGATGAACAATTGGGTTCAGATCAGTAGACACCCTTGGCCACTGAACCACTTTCACCCTTTTCTACTTCAGAAATGCAACAGTGGCCTTATATATGTGTTTAGTATCAGTGCACATCTACTGGGGGCACGGAGTCATGGTAGCATTTTCTCTTTCAATATAGAGCAGTACATCTATGAAATGTAGTTTCCTGACACCGGCAGAAGTCATGCAATCCCACATAAGGACACTGTCACCACCATGTTTCACTTTAGGCACCATGCAATTTTTCTTGTACCCTTCACCTTTGTGACGCCATACATTTTTGAAGTCATCAGTTCAAAAACATTTATTTTAGTCTTATCACTCCAGAGTATAGAGTCCCAACAGTCTTCATATTTTTCAACATAGGTCCTACCAACTTGTAGGTGGGCTTTTTTCTGCATGGACTTTAGAGGAGAGGCTGCCTTCGTATAGAACACCCATGCATGCCATTCCTCAGCAGTGTATGTCATATTGTGTGACGGGAAACACTCACTCCTGTTTGGCTTTCTTCTTCTTTAGCTAACTGCAGTGAATTTTTTTGTGAATTGTGGTTGTAGTTCCATCTTTGTTACATTTTTGCATCACTTTTGCTACATTACTATATCTACTAATAAGTAAAGCTTTGGTGATCTTGTAGCCTTTACCTTTGTCTTGTGAAAAGAAATTATTTTCTTTCTCAGATCTTGTGACATTTCTCTTCCATGTGGTGCCATTGCTTACATCACAAAATGATAAAGGGTTTTCTTCATTAAGTAATGCCTTTTTATAGTTATCTATCTGCTGGACTCCTGTTTAATGAATAGTTAGACTTACCTGTAGTTGAATTCTTGTTAATTATAATTTTGTAGTCTATATTCTAGGTTTGCGTCTAAGACTTTCCATGGGGTGTACTCATCTTTGCAACATAATCCTGAATGAATTTGTTAATTGAAATTACTTTTTTACATATAAAAAACAACACATCTTGTTTTCAATTAATGGTCCACAGTTGTTGGAATGTTTTGTAGTACAGAATTCCATAGAAAATATTGATTCGGAGTGCGCTTCGTGCTGAGCACACCCCAGTGTTTGTGAAAATTTAGCAAATTTCCACCTTTGAATTTTCATGCCCTTAAATCACAGAGATATGTCACACAAAATACTAAATAAGTAACATTTTCCCCATGTTTACTTTACATCAGCACAATTTTGGAAACAATTTTTTTTGTTAGGACGTTATAAGGGTTAAAAGTTGACCAGCGATTTCTCATTTTTCAACACCATTTTTTTTGGGGAGCACATCACATTTGAAGTCACTTTGAAGGGTGTATATGATAGAAAATTTACAAAAGTGACACCATTCTAAAAACTGCACCTCTCAATGTGCTCAAAAACACATTTAAGAAGTTTATTAGCCCTTCACTTGCTTCACAGGAATTTTTGGAATATTTAAAAAAAAATGAACATTTAACTTTTTGTCACAAAAAATTTACTTCAGATCCAATCTTTTTTTTTTACCAAGGATAACAGGAGAAATTGGACCCCAAAAGTTGTTGTGTAATTTGTCCTGAGTATGCTGATACCTCATATGTGCGGATAATCCACCGTTTAGGCGCATAGCAGAGCTTGGAAGTAAAGGAGCACCATTTGACTTTTTCAGCGCAAAATTGGCTGCAATTGAAATTGGACGCCATGTCGCGTTTCAAGAGCCCCTAATGTGCCTAAACAGTGAAAACCTCCCACAAGTGACACCGTTTTGGAAACTAGACCCCTAAGGAACTTATCTAGATGTGTGGTGAGCACTTTCAACCCCCAAGTGCTTCACAGAAGTTTATAACGTAGAGCTGTAAAAATAAAAAATATTTTTTCCATAAAAATGATCTTTCCGTCCCCAATTTTTTATTTTACCAAGGGTAAGAGGAGAAATTGGACCCCAAAAGTTGTACAATTTCTCTTGAGTACACCGATACCCCATATGTAGGGGAATACTACTTTTGAGGCACAGTGCAAAGCTCAGAAGGGAAGAGGCACCATATTGAAGTTCAGATTTTGCTGGAATAGTTTGAGGGTGCCATGTCACATTGGCAGAGCCCCTGAAGTGCCAGAACAACAGAAACCCCCTATGTGTGAACTCATTTTACAAACCACACTCCCAAATGAAATAATCTAGGGGTGCAGTGATCATATTAACACCACGTGTGCCTCACAGAATTTTATTCCACTCAGTGGTGAAGAAAGAATAAATTACAAGTTTTCCACTAAAATGTTGTTTTAGCCCCAAGTTTTTAATTTTTCTAAGGGCTAATAGGACATTTTTTTTTTACAACACTGAAGTCCATTTTTTTCTTGAGTGTGCCAATGCCCTACATGTAATCTGGAAATATTTTTCAGGCACAGTGCAAAGCTTAGAAGGCAAGGAGCATCAGATTTTACTGTTATGGTTTGCAGGTGCCATGACCCTCTGGTAGAGCCCATGAGATGCCAGAAAAGCAGAACCCCCCATAAGTGACCACACTTTACAAACTACACCTCTCAATGAATTCACCTAAGGGTGCACTGATCATATTGACACCATGGATGTGTCACAGAATTTTATGCCATTGGGCAGTGAAGACAAAATAACTACATTTTTACCACCAAAATTTTGTTTTAGCCAAAGATTTTACATTTTCACAAAAGAAGTGGGTAAAAATGGCACCAAAATGTGTCCCACAATTTCTACTTAATGTGGCAATACCCCATTTGTGGCTGTACAGTACTACTTAGCCATACGGAGAGACTCGGGAGGAGCGGAGCACTATTTGCCTATTTAAGTGAATGGATCTGTGCACATGTCAGTGGGTTTCCACGGATCATTTTTCTGTGGGCAAAATTTGCGGACATGTCGATTTTTTTAATGTCAGCACAGGACACAAAATGTCCCGCACACGTGCATACGCATAACACACATGAATGTCATCCGTGTGACATGCATCGGCGCCGGGGATGAAGCGTTACAGTAAGCGCTGTTCCCCAGAGCCAGGAGCTGAACACGGCTCTCATCATTCTCCCCTGCTCTGCCTGTGATTGGCGCGAGCAGGGGAGAATGATGAGAGTTACATTTAAGTGATAAAAGAGACAGCAGGTGGCGGCTAATGGGACTATTACTCCTATAAGCCTCCCCCTGCTGCTGTTAATAACAGTGACAGCAGGAGCGGCTGATTGGGGGTATTCATCAGCCACCGCATGCGCTATAAATGAATGAAATAAACGGCGTGGGATCTCCTGTATATTCTATAACCAGCCAGGCAAAACTCACTCCTGGGGGCAGCAACCCTTAGTTGTCAGCTTCAGCAAGGCAGATTATTAAGAATAGAGGGGTCCCCACACTGTTTTTTTTATTATTATTATTATTATTTAAATAAATAATTTAAAAAAAATGGCATGGGGTCCCCTTCATTTTTGACAACCAACCTTGGGAAAGCTCACAGCTGGGGGCTGGTATTCTCAAGCTGGTAAGGTGCCATGGATATTGAACCCTCATCCTAAAAATAGCAGCCCACAGCTGCCCAGATAAGGCACATCTATTAGATGCGCCAATTCTGACGCTTTGCCTGGCTCTTCCCACTACCCCTTTAGTGGTGGTAAGTGGTGTTCATATTTGTGGGGTTGATGGCACCTTTGTATTATCAGGTGACATCAAGCCCACGGCTTAGTAATGGAGAAGCGTCTATAAGATACCTATCCTTTTCTAATCCTACAGTTACATGATAAATAAAGACACAGCCAGAATAAAGTCTTTTATTAGAAATAAAACAAAACACAGTTTTACTTTTTTATTTAAAAATAACAAACACAGTTATACTCACCAAACGCCTCCTCACTCAACGATCGGCACCCCATTTCACCCTGGGGGTTCTCTGATCCAAAGGCAGAGGGGCTGTCATCCGGCTGCCGAAATTATGCTATCGTGTTCGATCGCAGCCTTTCGCGGGTTAAAGTCCTGGGAGCGGCCTAGTCCCGGGTGTCAGCTGTCAGAATCAGCTGACACCCGGCGGCAATTAGCCACGCACCACGATCGCGATGACATAGTATTCCGTCCATGGTCAAATTGGCCCAGATCACATGGATGTCAGAAAAGGGTTAATGGTTGGCGAGATGTTCTTTTACTGAAATTCTATGCCCTTTTTTCTCCACACATAGCTTTGATAATTGTGGCCAAAGAATTCTATTTTAACCCCATCGGTCCACAGGACTTGTTTCCAAAATGCATTAGGCTTGTTTAGATGTTCTTTTGCCTACTTCTGACACTGAATTTTATGGTGAGGACGCAAGAGAGGTTTTCTTCTGATAACTCTTCCATGAAGGCCATATTTGTGTCTTTGAACAGTAGAACAATGTAACACAACTCCTGCCTGCTAAATCTTTCTGAAAGTCGTTTGCAGTCAAGCGGGGGTTCTGATTTGCCTCTCTAGCAATCCTATGATCAGCTCTAACTGAAATTTTGCTTAGTCTTGCTGACCTTATCTTGACCTCCACTGTTCTGGTTTACTGCCATTTCTTAGTCACATTTTGAACTGAGGAAAGGGCAACTTGAAAACACGTTGCTATCTTGTCATACCTTTCTCCTGCTTTGTCGGCTTACATCATTTTCAGAGCGCTAGACAGCTCCTTAGAAGAATCCATGGCTGCTGTTTTTTGGCACTAGGTTAGAGGTGGCTGGGTTTTTATAAAGCTGGTAAATTAGTATCACCTGGCCTTTCCTAACGATGATGGTAAAACATCCTGATTTATTCAGAATCGAGTATGAGCGCCATGGGCAGAAATACATTCACTTAAACGCCTTAGCTGCAATTAATGAGGTTATTAATGGTTGTCTGAAGAATGTTCTGCCACGCTGAATGCACTTAGGCACTCAAAACATCAAGATCCACTTCTGGCAGCTTAATTTGCAGTTACCGACCAATAATATCCCTGATGTGCTTGATGGGAGATAAGATAAAAGATGCCCCCATAGAGCCCTAATCTCAACATCATCCAGTGGTTAGTTCCCCAAGATGTTTGAATCAACCTCCCTGCCAAGATCCCTCAAAAACTGTGAAGTGTGCAAAGAAGAATTGATGCTGCTCTGAGGACATAGGGAGGTCCCAACAAATAATGATTTGATTTTGCTTTCTCTTTGGTTCATTAAATTTGTGTTGTTTTAATTGATAAACATAAGCTATTGGCACTTCCATTTTTGAAAGATTTCTTGCTTTGCAGTATTTTTTCCACACCTGCCTAAATTTTTTGTACTGTATTTTAGACTTTTATAACATATCACACAATAGTGGTACATCTGCATTGTTGCTTCAGTTTATTATAGAATGCACAGTGCTATGCCAAATCCGTTATTTCATTAGTTTTTTTTTATATTTGGAAGAAGTTTTACAATTTTTGTAAATTAATTGATAAGTTTTCATGTCTTTTTCCATGTATGCAAAAAATCTATTTTCACAAAGGCTTCAATCGGTACTGGCTGAATTTTTAAATATGTAATTTATATTCCCTATACTGATTTTGAGATATTACTGTTTATTTTCATTCCTATTTAAAGTTACGTTCACAAATTCAGGATATACCTGTGACAAACCCGACATGAATTTTTCATGCTGAGACTTCTTAAGGCTGCATTTACATTAGATAATCATGAACATGCACTCTTAAAGGGTATGCCACACTAAACAGCGTCGCTAACGAGATCGCTAAAATACGTCACTATTTAGCGATCTCGTTCGTGACGCTAACGTGTGTGGCATGTAGCAACGACGTGGCCCCTGCTGTGATCTCGCTGATCGTTCACTAGAGTTTTGGACCGTATTTAGATCGTTGGCGTCCCGCTGGTGAGCCTATATCGCTGTGTCTGGCACCTTTTGTGAGCGATGTGCGCTGTTTTTTACATCGCAATGACCGTTAAAGTCGTTAATGAGATCGCTAACCACTTTTGAGTCGTTAACGAGATCACTAAGTGTGGCAGCTACTAGAGACATTAAAACGATCACAAAAACGATCTCATTAGCTTGTGTCGTTATTGAGATCGCTAACGAGATCACTAAGTGTGGCAGTACCTTTAGAATGCTTGTTCACCAAAGTGTGTAAACAGGCTGCCAATCATTGCACCCGATGAATGAGTATTGACAATCAGTAAACGTTTACCGATCTATTGATCCATTTAGTGCCGCCGGGCTGTCAGTGTAAACAAACCCTTAGAGTCAGATTTATACTGCTGATGTGGCAGTGGATTCATATCTACATTAGCTCCATTAGCTTTGTATGCCATAGACATATTGAACTTGCATCAGATTTTAAAGTCCAGGACACATTCACTTTTCTGCACTGGACCCTTTTTTTCCTGTGTGTTTCGTACCCCATTCACTTGCTTTAGCTATGGAATAGCAGCTGATTCTGTCACACAGAATATGTCCTAAAATCCCCAAAGAACATAACCGTGTGAACATGGCTGTAAGCTGATAGCAGAATTGTACTACTTTTCTGTTACCGAAAAGGAATTGTTAGTGCTTAGCTGTCATCTTAAAGAGGACTTGTCACAATGTCAAAAATCATACCAATAACTGCCCTCTTTTTGAACTTTCAAGATGTCCTCTTTACCATATAGAGCTAAGCTGTTACGTCATCCATATAACAACATTAACTCCTTAACAACCGCTAATACCCCATTTAACGGCGGCAGTTAAGGGTACTTAAACCACAGCACCGCTTTTTAATGGCACTGAGGAATAAGGGTATAGCGCCCCCAGAGTCGGAATTTCTCCAGGGTCTCGGCTACCGGGGGGTAGCAGAGACCTCCGAGAACATGATTCAGGTTGGTTTTTACCGACCCAGGTGTTTTGATCGCCGTTATTAATGGTATAACGGTGACCGCTAAAAAAAAAATAAAAGTCTGATTTTCCATTTAATTTCTCTCTCCTCT
>VIAB01001241.1:14600-31540 GCA_009801035.1 Oophaga pumilio
TGCATTGTGTAAGCGTTTTTGCCGCGTTTTCGCTGCGTTTCCGCCGCGAAAAACCACGGCAAAAGCGCTAACAATCCGCAACGTGTGCACATAGCCTAAGTGTCTCAGTAAGGCAAAGACCAAAGATGGTGAGAGGAAAGTGAATGCGAGTGGAGAGTGTATGGCCTATAAAGGACATGGTCGGGACCAAACATCTTCTCACCATATTCTTGATGTTAGCCTCCTAAAGTTGGCAAGTATGCATAAGCATGGACTCTGTCCAGCAAGACATGGATTCCTTACATGTCGGTGATATGTATGCTACATATGGTGTATCTTTCTATGGAATAATTTCCGTTCATATTCTTTTTTTCCATAGACTTTGTCGAAGGTACAAAGTCTATGGCTGCTCTATTGTGAATGAACACAACTTGGAACCTGGCAACACAACAACAGTGCCCATCAGGCTTATCTTATTAATCTCACTGAAGAGTTAGGCCACGTTCACACACCTGTGTTTGACTGAGTACGGACTGCAACGTACAGACTGGCCGCATGTCTCCTGACCCGATCTAAACAGGATTGTAGTCACATATGAGGCTGTTGCCCTAGGGTAAAAAGATCCTCAGCCGATCCAATCCATACATTGTAGTCTGTACTCGGACCGTGAAACATAGATGTATAAAATCAGCCTTAGGCATATATGGAAATCTCAATAATGGAGTATTCTATTTCCAGTAAACTGTATGCATGTGTAGTTCAGTGTGACAAAACTAAATGCGCTTTCCTTACCTTCTCCATGTCTAGCACTGTGCCTCCGTAGCAGCCATGGCCTCTTTTTGTTTGTTTGCCAATGGCGGACACAGATGGAAGAGGGCAACGTGTGCAAAAACTGTATAAGGGACCATCTTTATGTATTTGATAGAAGCTGCTGATTTGCTGATTTGAAAGTACAAAGGGGCCATTTACCTCTTGGGCTGCACAGGTGAAACAATGATATGTCCACCCTGGCGTTAACGTAACGTTAACGGCCCTGCAGCCAATCACTAAGATCATTGGTCCATGCCATGTACATTGGCAGAGCTGTTGAAGTCAGTGGTTGGCTTTGAGGTGATAGCGCTGTAAAAAAACAACAGGGACTGATGCAGCAATGGAGACACAGTGCTGGACCTGGAGAGGGCGAGTAAAACGAAGTTTGTTTTGTCCCACTGAACTGCACCTGGGGGCAATAGTCTACTGAAAAACCCTTTAATAAATTAGGGCTCATGTTCCTTACTAACATGTATGAAAAATCTATCATCGGAATACTTCCTTTATCCTAAAGGTGCAGTCCCACTAATGGTACATAGCTATAATATGAACATACTCGCTCGTCCATAGAACACTGTTTTTCATTATTCATAAGATTTGTGCTGTGATTTACGTACATTGAGCTAAGTAGGCCGACATAGGATATGAAGTAACTAATGCAATTTTTTAATGAAA
Source organism: Oophaga pumilio (assembly GCA_009801035.1). NCBI lineage: Eukaryota > Metazoa > Chordata > Amphibia > Anura > Dendrobatidae > Oophaga > Oophaga pumilio. The sequence continues at coordinate 16,065 of VIAB01001241.1, forward strand.
ACACAAAGATTTGCATAAGTATTTATAGCCTTCGTCAGGTTCACATTACTTGTGGCAGCAATAATAGTGTCAAAAAGATAAAACCTGGGCTGAACCCCAACAGACCTCATTATAAGTCAATGGGTTCTGTTCGCCTCTGCCTACATCGGTCAGGATACCAGAATGCTGTAATAAATGACAAACTGTTTTGTCATTGTGTGAACCAAAGTAGTCACTTTGTAGCTGACACACACATTTGAGATTATTAAATAGTGTAATCAGATATTTGCTCTCAGTTTCTGACTCTTAATGTAAATGTTACCAGTAATCTGATAAATTATTTCATTTGTGAGATTTACCAAACCTAGTACAAGGAAACAGAGGAGGCATTGCCCATAGCAGCCAGATTCAGTTTTTACAGGGCATTAAAAAAATGAAAGCAGTTTTACTTTTACTTTGCACAATTTTTTTTTACATTTATTTCAAACAAATACAGATAAAATAAAAAGGTGGTTTACCAGAGTAACCGATCAGATTGGTTTTGTTCCTTCTCCATGTTGAGGGGGCTCTTCACTACTGGATATTTCCTTACTAATTGCCCCAATGTGCTGCATAAATTACAAAAAAAAGATGATTATGTCCCTGCCCTGTGGTTTTTGCTATGTAACCTGAAGACAGCATGATATAGGGATTACAACACAGATTTTAGTGATGCCTCTGTTATCAAGCTCAGTGCTTTTGTTTACTTGCAATGATTGCTTTAGCACCAGGAGCTTATCATTGCTGGAATAGAGCAGTGCATGCCTGGTAGTTCAACTCCGCCCCCTTCTGTGATAAGCAGCCCACTGTCTATAGATATTTTATACACAGAGACTGGAGATGGCGGGGAGAAGCTTTTCAGCTCTGCTGCATTACTAAATCTAAAATCTGAATGTGTCAGAATGGTGGCACCCAGTAAACTAAGTGATACATCATTGGATTCAGCATCTCTGTCTACATCATGCTGCTCTCAGATGAGATAGCAAAAACCTGCAGACAGATTCCCTTTAACACGGATGCATTTTGATGCATATTAAAAGTATGAAGATTATTTTTTTATTTTGCTGCTCTGTGAGAACTGCAGTACATTTCTCAATAGTAAATGATGTCTTTTTTTCCAATAAAGGTGCTTTCACAGTGCGTTCAGAGCCACGCTCATTGGCCCCGTTAGGGCATATGTCTGAAGCCCTCAAGAAACAGGATTGGTTTGTATGCACCAAAGAGGCCATAGACTGTAATGGTGCCAGCAGAGTGGACGTGCGCTCTGACGTGCGTCGTATTCGGCAGTGAACGTCTACTGAAAGTCAGCACTCAGACGTAGTAGAATGATTCTTGGTGTCCGCCTCCAGAAGGCATACACTCCTGAAAATGATGCATGTCAAAGCACATGTTTGCTCTGCCGGCACCATCACAGTCTATGGCCCTGTCGGCGCATACGTCCGAAACCTGGGGTTCAGACATATGCCCCCACAAGGCAACAGAGCGTGTCCCTAAACGCAAAGTGAATGCACCCTAAGAGAGGACTTGGTTGACATTGTTTCTAGAAAAAATACTGACCTCTCAAATCCTGAGCAACCCCTTTAAAGCATTTTAACCCCTTTACCCAAAGGACATGGCAAAAAATACATGTAATTTATATTTTTAGGCATTTTTCCCAATGGTATAGTAAAAGTATGAGATTGTACTACATGTAAACATTACATACACTGGGCAAAATGACAGTAATAATCTGACCAATCAAATTCCTTTATTTATTCTTCTCTGAAAAAAATTACAGACTCTGATTGGTTACTATGGTTAAACCACCTCCACATTTATACATGAGGTGTGTGTGTGTTGAACTTGGACACTCTCGTATTTATTACTTTGTACATCCTTTACTCCTCAGCCACACGATAATGAAATTGATGCCTGCATTATATTAAAGATTTGCTTTTACGTGACTGACAATGAGACAATAAAAGTTGTTTAAAGACTGAATGATCATAAACTGTGTAAACTATTAGTAATGAATTTACATTGTGATAACATGCACAAGAAATAATAGATTTTGATACCTGTTATAGGCTGTAAAGTAAAATGGAAAACCAAAATGTCTAGTTATCTTGTGTGCTAATATCATGTGTTTCTTTTATTAGAAATTCTATCTATAAAATTATATACATTTATAAATACTTATGCAGTGTATGTAAATAGTGCAATAAATTTTAGAGAGACATATTCATCCTGTTAGTGGAGACTCAGTGAGTGTGTCCTATGTTGTCACTGTATGGCGTTGATCCATGATGTTTTAACTATTTAAAATGGTTGTCTGCAGGTTATTTTTTTTTAAATATTGCTTTAAAAAATTCAAGACGTAATCCTTGCCCCACTGATTCCTCACAATTTACATTCCAATGCTGCTTGGTTCACTGACGGTCTCTTCTTACTACTGCAGAGATGATTAATTTTTTCAAACCAATCTGAATATTTTGTAAAAAAAAAAAATGTCCTTTACAGACAATCACATTAATAATAATATCTTAAAAGGGTTTTCCCACAAACAAAGTTAATTTAATCAACATTTTAATCCATAGATCTTGGAATAATAATAAGTTCCACAATTGGATGTGTTTAAATAAAATGTCCCTGTGCTGAGATAATCTTATAAATGTGCCCCTGCTGTGTACTGTGTAATGGCTGTGTCTGACCGTACAGGGACATGGTCTGATCACACCACAGCTCCTGGGCAGGGAGGATGCAAAAGACAGAATACAGACAGGACAGCAGGGGATCACAGCTGATTCTTTATGTGAGATAAAACATTTCCCTGCCTGCTTTTAAGCAATATTTTACCTAAAGAATCAGCTGTGATCCCCTGCTGTCCTGTCTGTCTGTATAATCTCTTTTGCGTCCTTCCCTGCCCAGGTGGTAGGATCAGACCATGTCCCTGTACGGTCAGACAAAGCCATTACACAGTACACAGCAGGGGCACATTTATAAGATTATCTCAGCACAGGAACATTTTTTGAAACATATCCAATTATGGAAATTATTATTATTCCAAGATCCTATTGATTAAAATGTTGATTAAAATTTCGTAGGAAAATCCCTTTAAGTAACACACAGAGGAGTGAAGGTTGAGCAAATGTCTTTTGTTGTACTTGTCAATTTCAAATGAGTGAACTCAACACTAGGGGGGACTCATTAATACTGGTGGAACAATTAGACAAAGTCTCCCAGTCCCCCCCCCTCCCGGTCTCATCCTTTGCCATATTTATAAAAAGGTCTGTCTGTCGTCTAAAAACAACAGTTGATTTTTGTCTGAAAAGAAAAACTAGATAGAAAAACTAGATAACTGGGTTGCTGTAAATACATTAATGAAGCTGGTCCAAAATTGTCTTTTATCTAGGAAACATAAAGAAAAACATCCCCCCATAATTTGACTAATCTGCAGCCTTAAGACTGAAATGTTGTGATTTGTCAGGATCTAAATACCCTACGAACCTGGCGACCTATCCAAATATGCCACCAGTCCCCCTTCCTTTATCCTAAGTGCGGTGCACACCATACACAACAGGATCACAGATACCATATTTATGGATAGAGGCCCTGATTCATTGTAATTATTTAAAAAAAGTCACCAAATTTTTCACAACATGGAGCTACGCAAAAATTGTGTTTTTAAGTCAGTTTCACCTAGCTTTGCTAAAATGGGTGTAGCTGACACGGGACCGTGATGGAATGTGGGCGTAGCGCCACGGCTCATCTAATTCATGCGGTAAAGGCTGCAGCTGTGATTGTCTGCAGCCATCACGTCACTCTCTGGGAACAACGGCACCGACATTGCTGGGACGCCACCGCTGTGGGAGGTGATTATACAGTGTTTGTATTCTAATTTAGATCCTGAAACGATTAAGCTGAGGTTGCCCAGTAGTGACAGACATTTTACGACATGCAGTTATGATGGACACCTGTATCATGTACAGAAATAGTGCAAAACATAGGGGCCCATTCATCAAGAGTGGAGTTTTGCACACAAATTTTGATCCAGGGAGCATTTGAATAAGATGCTCGGCCACAACCCCTCCACTAAACACCAACCACTTTTGAAAAGTATACAAGACACCCAAAAATGTGCAATATTTCATTTTAACCCCAACTGTTTGATTAATCCATTCCGTTGATTTTTACAGACCTGAATAAATATTTTACCATTGCTAAATGGTGAACAATAGTCATTATGGCATGTGTGACATTGCAACATTTTAGAAGTTCTTTGTCAGTCCTTGTACTATGAAACTGCTTCATCTGCCCCAAGAACATTGCTATGTGAGCTATATGCGCTTCTTATAGATAGGGCTGAGATTAACTCACATTGCCTAAATTAGTCGCCTTAGTATGTAACGCTCTCCCCTGTGCAAGTATGCATGTAGAAATAGCTGTCAATCATTGAAATGGACCGCCCACCAGACTCCTAAGGAAAAAATGAGCAAGGAAATAAATGTAAAAAAATACAGGCTATGCTGAATATTTTTGCACATACTTATATAGTAATCAGTTCAGTTTCTCCTTCTCTGCAATGTCTTCATACTACACAGGGATACCAAGCTGACAGGTCCTCTTGAACCCCTTGTCGACATCTGCCGTACATGTACAGCGTAAGTCAGTAGCTGGTGTATGGAGTGGGCTTAAGGGGTGAGTTCGCCCCACATCCAGCAGGTAATGTCTGCGTGTTACAGCCAGAACCTGCCTCTAAAAGTTGCGGGTGGAGCGGAGCTTTAAAAGAAACAGTGATTCTTTTTACTATGAGTATAGTACAAGTGAACAGACGATTGCAGGTTCAAGTCTCCTAAAGAATCTAGTAGATACAGTGGAAAATTAAAAAAAAAATAAAAACATAAATTTCATCTTGCCCCACAATAAATAAACCCTCACACAGCTCTATCGACCAAAAAATAAAAATGTTTCAGATCTCCGAAAATGCCGACACAATCAAAAAAATTTATTCTTTTTTAGGGATGGGCGAACCCGAACTCCATGGGAAGCCCGTGTTACAGTTCGGATACAGTTCGGGTCCAGGGCCATTAATCATACTTACCTATCTAGCGGCTTTTTCTGGCCTTGTTCGTGTGGTGACGTCACCGCACGAACACTGCCGGAAAAAGCCAAAGACTGTCGAGTGCAGTGAATACTGCCGGCAGTTCATGAGCGGCCCCGGAAGCAGATGCGGTCAGGAGACAGCGGGACGGGAGGACGCGTCGCTGGACGGGAGGACGCGTCGCTGGATAGGTAAGTATAATTAGAATGGTCCATATTGGTAAAGTTCAAGTTCGGTGTTCGGACGCAAATTCGCGTCATCTCCGGCCCCTAACTCGAACTTTACAAAAAACTTGGGCAAACCCACCGATCCCAAACATCGGGAGGTTCGCCCATCACTATTCTTTTTTAAATTTCTGTTTTTTTTTTCACCACTAAACTAATAAAAACATGGGACAAGTTTGGTATCGCCTTAGTCCTAACGATAAGGAGAATCATATTGCCAGATAATTCTTACCACACAATGTATGCCATAAAAACTATTCCCAAAAAACAATGTCAGAATTTCTTTTTTTTCTCTGTAATTTCACCACGCTTGGATTTTTTTCCTGTTTTCCAGTATATTGTGGTAACATTAATGGTGTCATTCAAATGTACAACTCCTCCCGCAAAAAAAACAGCCGTCATACATCTATGGTGACAGAAAAATAAGTAAAATGTTTTGTCTTGGAGGAAGGAGAGGAAAAAATAAAAACTAAAAAACAGAAATTTGCCACGGCAAGAAGTGTTTACATTATCTCTTGCTTGAACAAAAAGTATGGAACATGATAATGTGATCTCTTACCAGCGGCCACCCTCCTGAGCTGACATATTAATGCACTCATATTTTAAATTGTTGGTATAGTTTATTTTTGTAGTTAGGTTTTATAAAATCAGTGCAAGTCAGACTTTGAGACTCCTCACACTTAGTTTGCTGAGAACATAAAGTAACTGGGAGTTTCCTGTTAGTATTTGCTGCTCACAAAGCTCATGTTGGTAAGAAGCACAACACAACATTTTATTAAAGGTTGCGCAGACCTCATGCTGTGTTTTTTTTCTTGACACTTTTTCAAATGTCTTGACGTTATTGCATATTTTGTCATAGAAAATCAAAAAACAGCTGTAATGCTGTCAAAATATAATGTGTCAATTCTGCAAATCAAAATGGACCCTCAAAAAATACAATTTAAGAAAGAACTCTAGCTGGCACTGTGATGACTGTGATGCGGCATTGTGGTTGACATTCGTATGAAACATGTAGTAGTTGATATTGTTAGGGCGCATTGTTATAGGAAATCGGTCACCAGGTTTTTGCTACCTTATCTGAGTACATGATAATAGAGACAGAGACCCTGATTCCAGCGATGTGTCACTTACTGGGCAGCTTGCTGTAGTTTTGATAATATCACTGTTTTATCAACAGGAGAGTATCAATAAAAGATCTGCTTTCATGTAGTCCTTCATATTCATGAGCTCTGTATGATCCCGACCCCATCACTGATAGGCAGCTTTCTGCCTATGCACAGTGTACACAGAAAGCTGCCAGTCAGTGGTGTCAGCAGGGTTATACAGAGCCTCAGCATTCACAGAACTGCTACTGCAGAGAAATCAGGGATTTATTTTATAAAAACTGCAGCAAGCAGTAAAGTGACAGAGTTTCCGCTCCTACTTCATACTGCTGACAGATGGAGAAACAAAAACATGGTGACATGTTCCCTTTATGAGGCATCTGACCATACTACTAAGGGATGTGGCTATTCGTGTATGCTCTCTTTTATTTGTCCGCTTCTTCATTTCTGATCTCCCGCCTTGTCAAAATATTTTGTTTCCCCTGGGCTCATGAACTATTTAATCTATAAAGCCAGGGTCACACCACCGTATTTTCTCTCATCCGAGAGAATCGGGCCAATTATGCTAATCACACTCTAATCAAGGTTTGATCAGAGTGTGATCCGATTTTCTCAGATGAGGAGAAGATGGTAAAAAAAATTCTCCATGTTCTCCATTTTGTCAAGTGGACCACACTTGGATGACATCAGATTTTTTTACATGACTCATTGACTAATATGAATATCGGATGCAATTTTTTATCTGGTCAGACTCATCCTGAGGAAAAAAAAAGGACATTTTGCAGGGCCCCATAGAATAACATTGGTCCGAGTGTGATCCTATGTCAAATCCCTCATGGAACAAAAGTACAGTCGTCTGCACAAGCCCTATGGTTGATCATTAGTTAATGAGCATGCCTGCTGCAAATGTACAACCACCCCTCCATTCTCAGATGGCGTGTGATGGTGCCCTCTTCTCAAGATAGATGGGGTCCAACCTCCATCGGTTCTTCTTTAGGTTAGGTGACTGTTTCCTGGAGAATGACCGTATCTCCCAAATCTTGCAATCCATCTGAATGGCTGCGTCATGGCATCACTCAACAAGCAAGGTGGAGAATGCAAAGCCAGAACGTCATAAAGAGTATCAGACAGGCCTCTGTGGAAGTGTCACCTGAGAGCTGCATCATTCCACAGGACTTCAGTGGACCAATGCCAGAACTCAGAACTTTAGTCCTCAGTAATGCGTCCCCCCCTCCCTCCCCGTGTCATTTTCATGATCTTTGCCCCTGTGACTTGGATCCTGTCAGGTTCGTCATGTATCAACCCAAAGGCATCAAAGAAGGCTTCAACAGAAGACTGTTCTGAGGCTTGTGAAGACAAGGAGAATGCCTATGAGGGGTCCCTCATAGTAGGGAGATGATTATTTGCACCTGCTGGGACTCATCCCCTGAACACTGGGGTCGCAGGGTAAAACATAATTTACAGCTATCTCTAATCACCCTAATATTTCCCAAAAATTTATCAGGAAGGGCCATTACAGGTTCAGGAGGGACCAACTACACGTCTGGATGTATATACATCATAGCAGAGAGCTATAGGGAATTCTCACCAAACTAGCTATCTGACCCTGCAACAGAGATTGCGCCAATTTCAGGCTCTGGTATTCCTTAATCAGATCCTGAATTATTTGTGTCAGATTTGTCACCTGATCAAAGAGCATGTGAACAGGATCCATACTGGCGTAAAAGACAAATGTAAGGCCAATGGAATGTGACTACTCATTACTTACGGACTGGCCGTGAGGCAGAGTGGTTAAGAGGTCCAAAGTCAAAAGCCAGGAAGGTACGTCAAAAACAAAGGGATAAAACAAATGAATTGTCAGGGGCAAAGACCGAGTTCTGGTAACTAAGGTCAAAATATGTCAAAGGCAAAAGGGGTTATTCAAACTGGTAGTCAAAAGGCAAATCCAAGGTCCGGCAACAAAAGATCAGAATACAGAGCACAGGGTAAACACACCACTGAGCTGAAGCTACAATTGGCAATGACCTACTATTGCCAGTCAGTTAAGTAGCCTGGTAATTATCTGGAAAGGAAAACACCTGGAGCACTTCCAGCCCTACACGCTCCTGCTGTCCAAAGGGCCGCTGATCTGTCCCTCACAACGTCAATAGGTCACAGCGAGCGGCGAGATTGTGACAATCACTTTTTGGCGCCTTGGATTTCTCTGAAGTTCTGCCACCTGAAGCAATGTTAAAGAAGCAATGTACTCCACACATTTTGACATGAACTAACATGATACTGGGACAAGAAAAAAGATATTATCTGTGGGATTCCATGTCACACCCATAGCTGGAAACCAGTGGGACTCTATTCACTGGTAAAAATAGCCAGGTGACAATGAAGAATGAGATATAAAACTATGGTCACTACAGCGCTGCAGACTTTTTATACTAAATAACAATTTTCACAAAAGTGTTACTTATAGACACTCTTCGAGGAAACAGTATTCTTTATATTTCATCTGTAAGACTACATCACCCAGCAGGTTTGTTGCATATTGTTTGGTGCAAGTAATGGATAAGGTTCAGACAAGAAAGGTGAGAGGGACATGAGCTATAAGGCCGGCGTCACATTGCCGAGTTTGATGCGAGTTAGTCGCACGACTTTCTCGCATCAACACCCGGCATGGCCGCCCGCTCTCGGACCCGGGTGTTGATTCGAGAAAGTCGTGCGACTAACTCGCATCAAACTCGACAGTGTGACGCCGGCCTAAGAGTACTTGTGGTGAAGGAAGTTCTTGGAAGGCTCTTTCCAAGGATTTAACAACATGCTTCTGGTGCCACTATAGCCACCTAGGAAAACATTAATTTGTCTCAACATGGGTAAAGTAAATATTGACCTTTTATACAGAAACTTTTTTATCAAATTTTATGTAACTTTTTGAGTTCACAGTAAATAAAAACATTGAAGGGTTTATAGTGCTCATCAATGCAGTTTATTGTGTTTACATTACCAGTTATGTTATACCACTTTGGTATGCAGAGGTCGTCCTCAAAGATTTCTCTACAGAATTACACAGCAGAGTGCAAATGTAAAAGCCTAGTACCGTAGTATTGTTCAGTAGAGGCTTTTCACTATAGGACATTTATTAGCCCACTGGGTGTCTGCAGTGTTAATTACATTGCTAGTTAGCATGGATGTCAGCTCCGGTGACCTCTAGGACAGGTTTATTAGATAAGACCACCAATACCTAGAAGCATTTCCTATAACCCTACAGAGTTCCCAGAAAACTAATATGTGTGGAAAATCAGGATAATAAAGCAAAAGTAAAGGATCTGCCTAAGCTGGTTCTGAGGCACAATTAGGGCACAATAGGGTGCATTTGGGATCTATAGTACAGATCCCACCATAAATTCCATCATGTTAATATTTATTGCATAGTCTAGTTTCTATTTTGTAAGAACATTTACAGACGCACTTTGTAGCTATAATCGTCAGACAGTTGTACTGATGATAGCAGCAGTAACGGTTACAGGGTCAGACTGGCCCACATGCTCTTACCAGGGCCGGACTGGGACTAAAATTCAGCCCTGGCATTTGAAGGAACACAGGCCCACTTGTCACATGGTGACTGTATAATATCTTTGTACACTTGTAGGTTACAAGAAGTGAGGGGAGTGTAACACGACTATATAACAAATAATCACAGCTGTATCCAGTATTACAGCTCAGTCCTATTTATTGCTTTTAGTTGCAGTACCAAGAAAAGCCGCTACTTTACCTACCTAACTGGATCTTGTAGATAATGAAGGGATTGAGACAACCAAAGGCTATGGAACCTCATTCTAACGCTCCATAAACTTTGCCTACAGCCACTTTCAGTTACGCTGCACAGCACGAGACCCGGTGACTCTGAAGAGCGGTGACATCAGTAACATCACCGCTCTTCAGATATTCCAGGTCTTGCGCTGCGCTCGGCGACTGTGAAGAGCTGTATTGTTACTACCGTCACCGCTCTTCAGAGTCGCTGGGTCTTGCCAGGTCTGGGTTATTAGTGGGGGTGTCTGATAGACACCTCTCCATTACTTACACCAGGGATTGATGGCAGCTGACATCAACCCAAAAAAAAATTACACATACATAAATGCTCTGCCTGCTGGGAAAAGCAGTAGTTAGCACTATTCCCAGGCACCGGGTGCTAACTACAACTGTCATCATCCTTGCCTGGTCTCCCTGCGATCAGCGAGCCCAGGCAACACTGATGACAGTTGTAGTAAGCACCTAGTGCCTGGGAACAGGGTTATCAGGAACACCGCAATGCACTTACTCACTGAGCCAGTGCGCGTGTCCTGAGTAAAACACACTGTGCCCAAAGATACCTGTGGAGCGGGGAAGCAGAGGTGAAAATGCGTGCTTCAGACTAACAGGACCTGAAGCACGTGACTGCCAAGGAACAGAGCCAGCCACAGGTCTCTCAGAGGAAGCAGGAGCAGAGAGAGATTGCTTCAGGCCAGATAGGACCTGAAGCACCTGACTGCTGGGGGTGTGGCCTAAGCTCCGGAGAGCTAGGAGCTGAAGGAAAACTCCTCGAAGGGTAACTACGGGACAAAGTTACCAAGGGGCATAGACAGAACAGATAGTCAGGACGTAGCCAAGAGGTTATACACAGAGAGGGAAGCGCAGTACAAGAGAAGCAGGCAGAGTGTAGTCAGGACGTAGCCAAATGGTCATACACAGAGGGAAGCACAGAACAAAAGGGGCAGGCAAAACTCGTAACAGGGACACAGCCAAATCAGAACCAGACAGACGTAACATAGCATAGGCACAAAGCACTGGCACAGGCACAACAGGGTGAAACACACTTGGCCAAGGGTAAGCGACGAGGAATGACCCCACCATGGGGCTATAAGAAGCCTCCCAGAATCCCAGAGTGAGGCCATCCAGATTAACCTCTGAACTACCTAATCCCACAAGCTCCATAGACCATGACAAGCGTGCATTAAATAATTAAATTTTTAAAAACAGCATGGGGTCCCCCCAATATTTTAAAACCAGTGCAAATAAAACAGACAGCTGTGGGCTTCTATTATCAGACCGGACGGTCCATGGTTATTGGCCCGTACTGAGCCAAAAAATAGAGACCCACAGCCTCCACATAATTGGCGCATCACATTAGATTCGCCTATTCTGGTGCTTTACCCAGCTCATCCTGATGCCCTGCTGTGGTGGCAATTCGGTTAATATTTGGTGTTGATGACAGCTGTGATTTGTCAATAATCACATATGCCATCAAGCCCTGAGGCTAGTAATGGAAAGGTGTTAGACAACCCCTCATTACTAATCCTGTAAGTTAAAATCATTAAAACACACACAGAAAAGTCCTTTATTTTAAAATAAAACCCCTCCCTCTTTCACCTATTTATTTTCCCAAAACCACTTCCACAGGTCCATTATAATCCACATTGATGTCCCACAACGATCCTCAACTCTGCTGCATCAGGAGGATGTGATGAGCGGTGACATCAGTAAAGGCACTGTCACACTTAGCGATCGCGCACTAGCGATCACGACAACGACACAACCTGGCGAGATCGCTAGTGCAATCGCTATGTGGTCGCTAGTTAGCTTCCAAACACAAAGATCTCATCAGAGATCAGCGATCTGTATAACGACCTCTGTGGTCGTTGGGAAAACCTAATCCCACCTGCGACGCTGGTAAAGTCGTTCATAAAGGGTGTCACACTCAGCGATTCAGGCTCACCAGCGGGACACCAACGACCAAAAAACGGCTCAGAATGTTCATAAGCGATCAGCGACATCGCAGCAGGGGCCACATCCCTGCTACATGTCACACACAGCTGCGTCGCTAACGAGATCGCTACTGCATCATAAAATCGGTGACTCTTTAGCGATCTCGTTAGCGATCTCGCTTAGTGTGACAGTACCTTAACATTACCGCTCACCACGGCTGCTGGAACACACTGAGAGTAGTGAGTACCAGTGGCAGTAACCAGCGGTGACGTCAGTAAGGTTACCACAAGTCACAGCTGGCGATTCTCATGGTAAACTCTGTGATCCGTAGATGACGGCGTGTGAAAAGCCAGCTGTGAACTGCGGTAACCTTACTGATGTCACCGCTCAGCACAGCCTCTGGATGTAACAGCGTAGGGGCTCGATGTGAGACATCGATGTGGATTACAGTGGACCTGTGGAGATGTTTTTTTGAGAAATAAGAGGTGAAAGATGTTGTCTAGGTTTTTTTTAAAAAAATAAAGGACTTTTGTGTGTGAATATAATGATTTTTATTTACAGGGTTAGTAATGGGAGTGTCTGACTGACACCTCTCCATTACTAATCCTTGGACTTGATGGCAGATGTGATTTTTGACAAATCACAGCTGTCAAAAAAAACATATATAACCCCAATTGTCACCACACCAAGGCATCGGTATGACTGGGTAAAGCGCCAGAATTGGCGAATCTGATGTGATGTGCCGATTCTGGGGCGTCTGTGGGCTTCTATTTTTCGGCTGGAACAGCCAATAACACTGGACTGTCCCAGCCTGATAATAGAAGTGCCCAGCCTTATCTGTGCTGGTTTTAAAAAGTAGGGGGACCATGCGCTGTTTTTTTAATTTAATATGTAAAAAAAAGAAAAAACAAAAAACAGTATTTATCTCTTTAATTTCTATGCTGCATTTCATGTCATACATGTCACACGGACAGCACACGGATATGGACAGCACATGGATAGCACACACGTACACACGGATGGCACATGGACAGAGACCATGGATCTCAGCTGTACTGGTTTTTCCAGTACTGGAAACACCAGGATGTGTGGAGGCCTATTATCTTTGTACATATTTAAAGCTTAAAAATCAGTAATTACTTGATTAATGCATTATATTAAGGTATGTGGATGGAAAAAACATGCACACGGATGCTGATAAAAAAATACACGGATGGTGAAAACTGAATGTCCCAGAGCTGCGGAATATGATAGCGCTATATAAGCAATACATAATAAAATAAATAACAATTCACCACTAACTTTTAGAAGTTGTGGGAAAGGTTTTTTTATGAAACAAGTTCATATTTGTGGAGTTGATGTGACCTTTGTATTGTGCGGTCACATCAAGCACATGGATTAGTAATGGAGAGGCGTCTATAAGGTATATGGTTATATGGCCAATAAAGACAGCCAGAATAAAGTCCTTTATTTTAAATAAGACTAAACACAGTTTCCCGTTTTTATTTAAATGCCTAATCCCAGCGAAGCCCTAGATCTCCTGTAATAAAAATAAAATAATAAACTCACACAAATACTTCCTGTCCGCCGTAGTACTAAATAACCCACGACTATCTCATGTAGAATAGTCACATCGGCTCCGGTGACACACTGACAGGAGATAATGGCTCCTGCAGTGCATCACTGAGAGGTCACTGGAGTTCGTGCTTTCACTTTACGGCACTCCTGCTTTGTGAGAATTTTCTTACGCAACGGTGCCACAAGTTACGGCACGAACACTGGTAACCTCTGACGGCGGCGGGGTGATACACTGCGGGAGGATCACCTCCTGTCAGTGTATCAATGGAGCCATGTAGAGCAGTCACATCCCCCGATGTGACTGTTCTACACATGAGATCATCGTGGGACACTCGTTCTTTAGGACTACGGCGAACCAGGGAGTATTTGTGTTGGTTTATAATTTTATTTTTATTACAGGAGATCGAGGGATTCGGGGACTAGGTGTTTGGTAAGTATGAATGTGTTTTTTTTATTTTACACTTGAACACAGTCACCGGATGATGTATAAATGTTTTTTTTTTTGGTTTTACACTTGAACAGTCACCAGATGATGGGACTACTACTGTCCCATCATTGGCTCATGCTGTCCCATCAGACGATGCCTGGCTACACACATATTCTCCGCTCACACATAGTCTCAGCCCGTGCACATATTCTCCGCCCACACACTCTTCCTCCTTCCTTTCTGCAGCGTTTTTGGCACGCAAATCCACAAACCTTTTTACACCTGCGGATTTGACTGACTCAGTGTAAGTCAATGGGTGCAGAAACGCTGAAGATCCGCAAAAAGAATTGACATGCTGCGGAAAATAAAACGCTGAGAATCAGCACGGAATTTTCGGCAGCATGTGCACAACAATTCTGGATTCCCATTGATTAACATTGGTTGGGCAATACATTGCGGACTTGGTGCAATTCCGCGCATCAGTAAACGCTGCGGATCTGCAACTAAATCCGCAACATGTGCACATACCCTTATAGTTCGCCACAGGAGCTGTACAGTGCTTTTATTTACTCTTATGTTTATTTTGATGCTTGCCTGAAATCAGTTACAACAAATGAACTCCAGTTCTCTGCGGCGTGAGTTCAAGTTTTCTTGCCCTGCCGCCGCACTATATAGGAGGAAGTGGACAGTCTTCCATCCAGATCACGAGCTGCAGTGACACAATTGAAGAGGCAGGGCCGGGGGAGCTGTGCTCATTACTTCTCTGGTCCTTCCTCTTCAACTACGTCACTGCAGCTCGTGATCTGGACGGAAGACCGCCCACTTCCGCACGTCGGCAGGGCAAGTGATGAAGCAGAACACTGTACGATTGCGGTGCTGACAGTGGAGGAGCGAGCATGAACGGATCGAGCGGCCCACTATAGGGGCCGGCCCTTCTGGCATTTGCCAGAAGTGCCCAATGCTCAGTCTGGTCCTGGTCAGAATGCAAGCCCTGCCTCCAACATTGACATTATGCTGGAGTGCTCTGCAACTGTGGGTCTCTCATAAGCTGTAGAGTAAGTAGAGTAAGAGCAGGGCATCGAGTCAGTTTTTAACTGGAGGTGTATCCTCAGCTTGTACCGGTGGGTTGACACATGCACGCACACCTACAGACACACAAACACTGATCATTTTTGCTTGTAGGAAGCCAATAAATGCCAAATTGCAGCTTCTTTTTTATACTTTATGATCTCCTTTAAGTTTATAGAGTGTGGGTGGTAACTTGCTTGGAGTAACTGGAAGAAAATCTTGCAAACATAAAAACAATGTACAGTAGG
>VIAB01001241.1:95165-106732 GCA_009801035.1 Oophaga pumilio
TTCTCAAAACTTTTGGCCATGACTGTAGATCCCGGGATCTCACCCAGTCAATGAATGGAGTGGCAGAAGTTTACAGGTATCTGTTTCTCAAAGCTGGTGACTAAATAGGGGCAATCTAACTGCTCACTAACGGCAAGTGTCATGAGAAAGGGCATGTTGGATTTTAGGATACCCGGTCATGTCCACACAAAAGAAAACCCACTGACCCCTCCTTGTTAAAGGGAACCTGTCAGCAGGGTTATGCATAGTAACCTACACACAGTGCCAGATCGGCGCCGTTATACTGAATAAAATGATACCTGGGTGATGAAATCCGTCTTGTGGCTGTTTCTTAGGGTATGTTTCCACGTTCAGGAAACAGTCCGGATTAGCTGCGTGTTTGGCGCTGTGCGTTGGCGCAGCGTCAAACACGCAGCGTCCAGATGTTACAGCATAGTGGAGGGGATTTCAAGAAATCCCGTCTCCACTATGCTTACAAACACGCAGGCGGAAGACCTGCGTTTCCGGACATGCGGCGCGTCTTTTTAGACCGCAGCATGTCCTATTCCCTTGCGGCGACGCTGCGGCGACGCAAGGGAAATAACACAGGGCTATGTAGCCCTGCGGTCATTCCGCATGTGTTCCGGATGTGTTCCATGAGCACATCCGGAATGACCGCGCGTTCAGAAGGGGGCGGGGCTTTGGGCGGAGCGGACTTTCCGCTCCGTCCAAAGCGCTGTGTTTCCGGAACGTGGAAACACAGCCTTAATCGTTATTTTCAGTTTTGTGTTAATGATATGCTCGTACCCTACACTGTGTAGGTTACTATGCATAACCCTGCTGACAGGTGCCCTTTAAAGTACACATGCAGCTGCCATCCAAATAAGTACCGTAAATCTTACATACTGTATATGACAGTTTAAAAAGGAAGGCTCACCCCAAGAGCAGGTACAGACAACTGTTTTCTCTCCATTCTAGAAAATCGGTTCAATTATGCTGATCCGATTACGATCAGAGTGGGATCTCATTTTCTCAGAGGTGGAAAAAAAAATGTCTCCACCTTCTCCATTCAGTCAGTCCATGATAATTAGACTGCATTCAAACGTCATCCGAGTGCTGTCCGATTTTTTTTCACAGTCCCATAGACTTGAATGGGCGAGTGCAATCATATTTTTGGAGGAAAATTGAAATTGTGCATCCTACAATTTTTGGCTCACAGCCCCATAAAATAATATGGGTACAAGTGCTATCCGTCCTAACCACGAATAGCACTCGTCTGATTCATTTACTGTTGTGTGCATGAACCCTTACAGGGGCATTGCATGTGCACACCAGTCCGTTGCATGGGATAGCGACACAGCCATACAGCAGACTCCAGGAGTCACAGAAAATAGGAAACATTGAAAACATAGTCTGACGTGAACATTTCATCATTAGAATTGGGGTTGTCCCATTTTTAACTTTCTATCTTTGTTGTTATCTGTTATGCCAACTCAGGTAATACAGGTATAACTAGTAGTGGCAATGTACTGGTAGGTTAAACAAGGAGTGGGTACACTTATGGGTGCTTTGGTCCGTATAATAAAAAAAGGTGGCTCATGTGCCTCTGAGTCTGTGCCTATTCATTGACTATGAGCCATGGTGATGACATTTGTCTTGTGATTGGTTTTATACTGTAGTACATATAGTATATTTACAGAGTGACCATAGTTCCCCTTCGTACATATAGTATATTTACAGAGGGACCATAGTTCCCCTTAGTACATATAGTATATTTACAGAGGGACCATAGTTCCCCTTAGTACATATAGTATATTTACAGAGTGACCATAGTTCCCCTTAGTACATATAGTATATTTACAGAGGGACCATAGTTCCCCTTCGTACATATAGTATATTTACAGAGTGACCATAGTTCCCCTTAGTACATACAGAATGACTGTTGTCCAGGTGGGACTGTAACCTCCGCACCTCCTGTTATTATTACACCCCCTCTTTTTCCCAGCTAGGGAATACTACATTATCTCTGTATAATTCTTACCACTGATGCTCTTATAGAGTAAGATTATCCATGTCTGCTCGTCCACTTGTTAACCTTCTATCGCTACCAGGGCTGCTACTTGGCAAGTACCACCTCGCCGTATAGAAAGTCTTGTGTGAGTCCAACATTGGAAAAATTGAACACAGAGGTGCTTTGAAGAACATTTTTTTATTAACTTCTTTTCTGAAGGCCCCCAGTCAAAAACATTAACAACTGTGAGTCGCTGCCAGCATTTGATAAACCAGCAGCTGAAGTGCAGCTTTGTGTTAGTGCAGCTGTACCCACAAGGAAACTGGACAACCCCTCACATCCGGAACCATTCCCACTTCTACTTCTTTAGTCTCTCGTCATTTCTTTGCTGTTTTTTTTATTAGTGAGAGGATTTATACTGGGAGTGGACCTGTAATATTACTTTCTTGTGTGATGTAGGCTGTTAATTAATAACCATATGAACCATGGAAAACTATGAGGAACCTGATCATATGACTCATAAGAAATCTAGATACAGGTGCTTCTCACAAAATTAGAATATTATCAAAAAGTTAATTTATATCAGTTTGTCAATACAAAAAGTGAAACTCATATATTATATAGAGTCATTACAAACAGAGTGATCTATTTCACATGTTTATTTCTGCTAATGTTGTTGATTATGGCTTACAGCCAATGAAAACCCAAAAGTCATCTCAGTAAATTAGAATAATTAACAAAAAAACAGAAAGGCTTCCTAATCATTTAAAAAGGTCCCTTAGTCTGTTTCAGTAGGTTCCACAATCATGGGGAAGACTGCTGACTTGACAGATGTCCAGAAGGCAGTCATTGACACACTCCACAAGGAGGGTAAGCCACAAAAGGTCATTGCTAAAGAAGCTGGCTGTTCACAGAGTGCTGTATCCAAGCATATTAATGGAAAGTTGAGTGGAAAGAAAAAGTGTGGTAGAAAAAGGTGCACATGCAACCGGGATAACCGCAGCCTTGAAAGGATTGTTAAGAAAAAGCTATTCAAAAATTTGAGGGAGATTCACAAGGATTGGACTGCTGCTGGAGTTATTGCTTCAAGAGCCACCACACAGACGTATCCAGAACAGGGGCTACAAGTGTCACATTCCTTGTGTCAAGTCACTCATGACCTATAATAGACAACACCAGACACGTCTTACCTGGGCCAAGTAGAAAAAGAACTGGACTGTTGCTCTGTGGTCCAAGGTGTTTTCAGATGAAAGTAAATTTTGCATTTCATTTGGAAATCAAGGTCCCAGAGTCTGGAGGAAGAGTGGAGAGGCCACAATCCAAGCTGCTTGAGGGCTAGTGTGAAGTTTCCACAATCAGTGATGGTTTGGGGAGCCATGTCATCTGCTGGTGTAGATCCACTGTGTTTTATCAAGACCAAAGTCAGTGCAGCCGTCTACCAGGAAATTTTAGAGCACTTCATTCTTCCCTCTGCCGACAAGCTTTTTGGAGATGGAAATTTCATTCTCCAGCAGGACTTGGCACCTCTCCACACTGCCAAAAGTACCAATACCTGGTTTAAAAACAACAGTATCACTGTGCTTGATTGGCCTGCAAACTCGTCTGACCTTAACCCCATAGAGAATGTATGGGGTATTGTCAAGAGGAAGATGAGAGACACCAGACACAACAATGCAGATGAGGTGAAGGCTGCTATCAAAGCAACCTGGGCTTCCATAACACCTCAGCAGTGCCACAGGCTGATCGCCTCCATGCCACGTCACATTGATGCAGTAATTGATGCAAAAAGAGCCCCGACCAAGTACTGAGTGCATTTACTGAACATACATTTCAGAAGGCCAACATTTCGGATTTTAAAATCATTTCTCAAGCTGGTGTGTGTTAACACAGAGGATAATGATGAGGTTTTAGATCCCAGTTGGCGTGAACATAGAGGCACACAGCTGCGTAGGTCATCTGAGGAGGAAGACGAGGAGGTTACGTTGCGCCATCCGTCGCAGACACGTAGTGATGCAGCCAGAACGAGCGATGCATCCTCAGCCACAACTGTGCCTCTGACCAGCAGTGTCCGTGGGTCTGAAGCTCGCAGAGGTGGCAAGAATGCCTAGCCTGGGCCTTTTTTGACACTGCAAAGGATGAGCCAGCTCACGTAATCTGCCAACTTTGCAAAACAAAACTGAGTCGAGGTAAAAAGTGCAATAATTTGACTACTACATGTATGAACCATCACTGTGGGAATCCCACTGCGCAAAAATGCGGACCAGCGGACCTCAACAACCATCAGCCACCCTATCAATCGCATCTGCTGCTTCTTCCTCATCCTCTGTTACCGTGCCAACTATTGAGACACAGGTCTTTGACCACAGAACCTCGGGTTCTTCACCCGTTCGAGTGACGCTGACTGAGAGGCCGCCTTCAGCTGTAACGGAAGCCGACATGCCTGCTGTTTTTGACTGATCTCAGAGAACGATCACACCACAAGTTTCTCAATCCACAGTAGCATCTCCACCTGCACCTTTCTCACGGTCCATCAGTTTGTCCGGTTCACCGTACTCCGCCCTCTCACAGCAATGCAGCCAGCCCACGGTTCCGCAGTTGTGGCCACAGAAAAGATTGTTTCCTTCAACGCATGACAAAGCTAAGAGTGGGACTCCACCATCTCCAATTTGTTGGCCATGGAAATGCTGCCTTTCTGCCTGGTGGATGCATACAGACGGTTTCCAAAAGCTGATGGCCGTTGCAGTCCCCCAGTACCAATTACTCAGTCACCATTACTTTTCTAAGAAAGCTGTGCCTGTGCTACACCAGCATGTTGCAGACACATCACCTGTTCCTTGACAAAATCTCTGTCTGCCTGGGTGCATTTCACCACAGACACTTGTACGAGTTAGCGTGGCCAAGGGCGTTACATCTCGCTGACTGGGCACTGGGTGACTCTTGTAGCTGTGGAGACAGGTGCTGCTCCTCAAGTCTTGGAATCCCCAAGGCTTGCAGGACAAACCTCTACATTTAACATTTCCTACACTGCTTCTGCCTCCTCTAGGGCCTCCTCCTGCACCTTTAACCTCTGCCTTCACGAAACATGCGTTCCAACAGTTTATAGCGAACCTCCACCACCTCCGTACTGCGCAATCAGGCAGTCTTAAAATTGATATGCCTTGGAGATCGCAGTCATACAGCTGAAGAGTTGTGGACAGCTCTCCAGGCTGAATTTGATCAATGGCTGTTTCCGCTGAACCTGCATCCAGGGAACGCCGTGTCTTATAACGGTGCGAACCTGGTGGCCACCCTACAGTGAGGCAAGCTCACACATGTGCCTTGCATGGCTCATGTCCTTAACCTGGTGGTACAGCGTTTTCTCAGCCACTATCCTGGCCTGTGTGAGCTGCTCCAGAAAGCACGTAAGCTGTGTGCTCATTTCCACCATTCGCACCCCTCTACTCATCGACTTCCATCGATACCCAGGTCTTTGTCCATGCCAGTTAACAGGTTGATATGCAGTGTGCCGACACAGTGGAATTCCACTCTGCACATCTTGCAGAGATGGACAGCAGCAATGAGCTTTGGCGCAGTATGTCATGTCATATAGCCTGGGCCAATGCAGCACGGACATGGTGCATATCACGTTTACAGAGTGAGCACAGATTAAGGACCTCTGCACAGTTTTGAAATGGCTACTAAGATGGTTAGCGCTGACAACGCCATCATCAGCATCACTATTCCGGTCATCTAGATGCTGGAGCAGACTTTGAATAGCCTGCCGGAGGAAATGTTGGTCCCAGAAGAAGAGGAGGAAGCAGAGGAAGTAACATTGTCTTTAAGTTCAAGACTGTCGTCACACAGGCGAGTGCCAGGAGAGGGTGGATTACTGCGATCGACGGGGGCTGGTGATAACAGACAAACTGTTATCGAAGGTGCAAAATCCGAGGAACAAATGGAGGAGGAAGAGGTGATGAGTGAGCAACTGTCAGATGAAGAGGATAATCCTGTAAAGCGCTGCGGAATATGTTAGCGCTATATAAAAATAAATATTATTATTATTAATCCTCCCCTCTCTGTTGTTCGTAGTTGGCGGGAGCAAACGAGCCTCATTGTTACCCAGCCACCAACACAGCATGGGTTCAGACATGATGGTAGAGCCCGACATATTAGTGCCTTCTTGCTGCACTATCTGCATCATGATCCCCATGTAGTTATGATTAGGAATAATGCTGACTACTGTGTTGCCACTTTATTAGATCCACGTTATAAAAAAAATTTTTGCCAGATGATTTCCGCCCTAGAAAGGGACCCGCGAATGCTGGAGTATCGAATCCCGCTTTTATGCAACTTTAAGAGAGCTTTTCCCCAAGACAGCAGCGAAGCACGTAGTTCGCGTCCCAGCTGTAGACTTCCAACCTCTTGCCCGTCAATTCGTCAATGCCAAAACATTAGCAGCAGCAGCAGTGGTGGAAGTGGAAGAAGCAAGTATTACACGTGGTGAACGAATGGAGAGGATGGTGCAGGAGTATCTAGAACTAAATATCAATACCATCAGGGAGGGTTTGGACCCTTTCACATTTTGGTCTTCCAAAATGGAAGCTTGGCCTGAGCTCGCCTCACATGCCTTGGAGGTTTTATCGTTCCCGGCAGCCAGCGTTCTCTCAGAACGTGTCTTCAGCGCTGCAGGTGTTGTCTGCTGGGTTAGCTATAGTGGAAGACGTATCGGTCCCAATTATACTATTTCTACTGCGGTGAAATTGATGCCACTTCGGTGGTGTCAGGCCCTTGTTTCTTTAAATGTGATCACTCCTGATTGGGTGTCCATCTGCATGATTGGGTGTAGTGGAAGAACTGTCCGTCCCTACTATACTATTTCTACTGTGGTGAAATTGATGCCACTTTGGTGGTGTCTGCCAATAATTTTTGGAAATGTGAACACTCCTGGTTGGGTCTCCTTCATGCGTGTTGCCTGTAGCCGTAGGCTGCCGACACCGTCAGGCCTCCACTTCCTTGGAATCAACTACCAGTGTTACTATCCTTAAATTTTTCTGACAGTGGTAGTCAGCATGAAAGCAGGTAGAGGTGTTGCATGTGGCTCTCAGCCCTGTGACGTTCAATTGAAAGCTGTAAATGCTGTCCCAGACCCCGATACCTCATGACTGGCTGATTGCTGCAGTTCCATACTGCAGTTTATACTGTAAGTGAATTAAGGCCACTTTCCTGGTGTCTGTCCCTCATTTGATGTGTTTTGACAGCATTTGGGGCCGTTCTAAGGTGTTGTGCATGCGTTTGTTTTTGCCTCCCTTTGAAGTGAATGGCGTTCAGTAATGTTCGGCGAATATTCGACAAATTAATATGCGACTATTGCAAATTTGGCGAACATAATCCGAACCAAACATTGAAATATTCGCTCATCTCTAGTCGTAGCCAGACTCAGGGCAACATTTACAAGCTCTACTGGAAAGGGTTTGTAAGCACTGCGCATGTTCAGCGACTTCTGCTGCAGAGGTGGCTGGCAAACAACACAATGAAAAATGTCTCTGTTGTTGAGAACGGAGAGGATTTTTAATAACAAGTACGTTGTACAATTGCATGTTTTTACAACATAGAAATAACCCTTTAATTGCAATGTGACGCTGACGCATATAAAATCAATGGAAATTATAAGGGTAATAAAGGATTGCTGAAAAATTTCTATATTTAGTGTTTCATTGAAGAAATCCAATTTATCAGACTTGCTGGCCTGTATGAGATATAATAAGTGCAGATATTTTCCCCTGAAGTATCACGTTTTGTTCACTGCAGCATTAGATGCAATTATGCATTAATGTCATGACTGATGGCTCTGGGCAGCAGGATTTGTCATTTCTGGTTTTGTGGTGACTTGTGTTGCTTGAGGTATTACGGCTCTGTTATTGCCTTTCATCACTGCATTCATTAATTCAATGTATGGGATGAGAAAAGGTCTCCTCATCTGGTCTGTGCAGGAAGTAGGCTGTAGGATCACAGGAGGGGTGCAGAATCGTATTAACCCTCTCACCGCAAGAGATCACAATCTTATTCTTCAATCAAAATGTTATTTACTGTAATGCAATTAACTTGTATTTTCATAATCAGAAAAAAAGTAAATGAGTTCCAGTAACTGTATTTTCTATGGTAATTAGAATGACATAATCCGGCTATAACCCTTTAAAACCTTTGCGGAAATAGACAGATGTGGACTGTTACAGAATTACGGTGTCTCCTTAGATCCGGGATGTCTTTCTGTAAGCCCTGAAGCTGCCATGCACAATAGTTTGATCTTAGGTAAACTTGTCAATTTATGACCTTCTGGCTGAACATCCAAAATATATGAGGTCTTCCTTTCTCTCCCATGACAGGGGATGTTGATGGAAAGAAGGATCGGGCATGTTGATTTTGAGCAGCCTATCCTTTTGCTCACAAGGGAGATAGCCAAAACCAAAGGAGTCCTAGGAGGCTTAATACACTTTTACCATCGAAAATTCATGTATGCTCAGCCGATTTGTGTATCGGTGTATGTCTTGGATAGCTGTCGGACTAACCGTCCCTTTCCTATTCCTATTCTCTGACTATCTTCTTGGATTTTAAAAAAAATTGCATCACAGATTTAGAGACAAATGCAAAAGAGTGGTGACATTACTTGTATGGTAATTTTGGGAAGTCTAAACTTGCCACTTCAAAGAATAAATTTGAGTTATCAGCTGAGAAGGAAATGAGGCAATAGTTATGTAAGAAGTCACATATTTAGTATAGCCGCAGATCTAATCTTACTTGTGTCCAGGATCTTATCTTAGAAAATGTTTTAGTGTGGCATCCAGTGCTCCTATGTCTCAGAAACCCGTTGTACCCCGGCCCTGGGCCAGAATATCACATAACTAAAGAGAATCTTTCATCAATTTTTGTTCAACTGAACACAGGATGTACGGTAATAGTGGCTGCAGAGTGTTTTGTTTCTATTTTGCCTTTTCGTTGCATACATATTAGCAATTAAAGGCAAAATGAGACATTTTAAGTACACAGTGCTATATAATATGATAATTGCAATATAGTAAGGGTATACAACCTTTGATGGGAGGAGGAGTGCTTCTTTAAGGTTTTTTAAGTATGAGAATTAGGATCTTAGAAACGCTCATTTCCCGATTATCGGCCTTTGTAAACAAGCAAGCGTAAAAAGCATCATCCTCTGCAGCACACCATCCTGTGTAAACAAGTGATATCCTGCAGGTATTCTGTATGCACAGAGCGACCATTAAACCACCACCAATCGGCATACAGTATATGTAGCCATTAAATGGTCACAATCATGAAGTGTAAAGCCAGCTTTATCATGATCAATATACTGTATGTGTACCACTAAGTATCACACTCGCTTTTAAAGTCATATTGATTATTACTGATCTCTGTAGAATTGTAAGGGTCTTCTCATTGTACAGGGTCTTCTCACACTGATTAGTGTAGTCTATCTTACAGATTTCCCAGTCCAGGGATGTGCAGTCAAGTCAGTAAGCCAAACCACCGACTCCGACTCCTGCTCCTCAATTACCCCGACTCCGACTCCACATCCCTGGTCACTACTGAGCATGTGCATAAAGTGCAGCACAGATTCATCTCCACAGCACTGGTCACTACTGAGCATGTGCATAAAGTGCAGCACAGATTCATCTCATCTAAAAGCCCAGATCCTTAGATCAGGAACAGAACAGACATTTATAGGACATTTCATAACGTTCCCAAATTATTATGGAAACATTTACAGCACATCCTGCATTGTACTACTGTACCCAATGTATTATATATTTTAGGAGTTGTAGTCAATCCATTTTATACCGACTCCACCAAAATGGACACCGACTCCACTATTTCGACTCTGACTACACAGCCCTGTATCCCACTGATGACAAGAACCCTTTATTGATGGGCCCAGTCAGGTGAAAAGAATTGATGCTCTCCAGCCGAGCGTCACTCCTGTGTGCTCAGCAATGAGTCCTCTGAAGGTCTGCCGGCATCAACATCTAGCTAGAATGTCACGAGAGCGCTGCAGCCAATCAGCGTCCATCATGGGACACAGCCCTGAGTATGGAAAAACAGTCTGGAGAAGAGTATCAATTTCTTTTCACCTCCTTTAATCCATTCATAAAAGCATAACCCCTTTGAGGTGGCCATGCTGTTTTAATAGCCGTTCCCCGACAGCTATTCCTCCCGACCCCCCATACACAGGCACTTGATTCTGCTGAGCATGTATGTTTCTGAAAAGTGAGGGAAAGAAGCTGCCAGACACTTTTGAGGTCAGATTGGGCATGTTGAATCTTAACAAGCCTGAATCTTTTTATTTTTTTTACCAAAAAATGAACAGGTTGGGTCAAGCATTAGTCAAATGTTTATGGCCCTCATACGTCAGAGTGTGGTTGGCCAACGTTGCTAATTTCAGTTGAACCTGCCAACCAACTATGAGGACCTTCCGAATCTCAATAGATTCATGGAGGGGTCAGGAGAGGTAATCTGTTGGCCAAGTAAATGTTCCACTCCTATCTAAAGTGTATTGGCGCGTCTGGTCTCATTGGGCACTGTCGTGTGCCGACCTCACCTTTCTCCCTTCTGGCTTCTTTATTTCCTTCTATTTATCGGACTTTTCGGTAACAGTAGACACAGAGCAGACCGACTCATGTTACACTTCACTGGAACTTGCACTTTCCAAAAGATTAATACTATGGTTGGAATTTTCAAGTTGATTACATAACTTCATGGATAAGAACATATGACTCCGCTCTACCAGAATATCTTGGCTTTCTTCCCGAATGAGTTCATTTGTGAACTTGTGTAACTTTTTGCTAATCTTCCTCCTCCAGCTTACACCGCGGGAGGTTCGCACCTTAGCTAGGTGTATGCTCTTACGCCTTTATCCGCTTTCATTGCTTCTTAGGTTGTACCAGGTGCGTTCTGTAACTATAACGCAAGGGACTTGAAATGAGATCTTGCCCAGGTCAGAGTGACTTTAGGGGGGAATTCTTAACATTCTGCAGAGTCAAGCAAAGCCTTGGCCGCAGTTTACATTAGGGGGTGTTTTCTACAACTGTGGTCTAGGCGTGTTACATTGTGTAATGTGCGCAGGGCAGGGTTGTGTTCACCGCTGTGCTTCAGGGTAATAAAGAGGCCAATTTTTCAGCCCTGCCTTCCTACAATGTACTTGTAACAGCTTGGAAAGAAATGGCTAATTCTCTAACCCAAGGTGCAATATTCCCTACAGCAATAGGAACACTGCTGACTGCCCAAATCTAGAGAAGGGCAAGAAGTAATTATGGAGCACCTCTTTATATCTCTCCATCAGATATCGGGCGCTATGACGTCAGTGATTTATCCTGTGCATAAAAACACTCCCGACTTTCATCAGCAGTTTGGATTAAATGTTGTCAGTGTGTCAGTTTTTACCATCCATGATTCGTCAGCGATTTTCTCATATGCCAAAAAAAGAAAAGAATTCTTGCAAAGCTTCTGCCCATCACAATGCTAAAAGCAGACAAAACACAGACGGCTGAGCGTGCTGCCAGCGCTTTTCACAGAACCTGAGTAATTCTGG
>VIAB01001241.1:124840-136988 GCA_009801035.1 Oophaga pumilio
TGTTACTGTAACGTGGGAGTGTCTTCAGTTAAGTGACCGCGCTATTAAGTAGGCGAACGTAATCACGTGGTTCTGGGTGCTATGCTAGATGGGTGTCGGGATACACAATTTGTAGGGAACATATGGTACGAGGAGTCTCTATAGGAAACAGACACACAGGAAGAGAAAGTGAGATTCTCTGGGCAATGTCCGGTTGGGAAACCTTTTGTCCTGGCATTCATGTGGATGTTACTTTTACACATACCACCTACCACTGGCCTCTTATTTTACAAATCTCGGCAGCTTTTTGCTGGGCTCTACTGCTATAAATTCATTTAATATGGAGATAGAGTCACAACTTCTTCAGTCCTTTTTTCCAGAATCAACGCCACTCTTACCCATTGGCCATGTCTGGTATTGCAGCAAAGGCCTATTTCATTGAATAAAACCAGATTTTATCTATTCAGCTCGTGTAGGACTATTTGCAGCTTTTCAGTTCACAAGAACTTTGCTTGAAGTTTTCTCAGCTTCAATGTTAGGGAGATGCAGAGAAATACTACAAGCACTGCCTCGAAGTTCATCAGATCATCTAAGGACAGCGCTGTGCACAGGGGGTGCGTATGTTCAGCTCTGCATGTGTTGACTTCTCACATCAAGTTCAGAGACACTTGTAATCCATCCTGGGTAGGCAAACTCTGAAGATCTGGGAGAACTACGGATTTGCATTGTAATGAAATGCAGGAAAAGTTTCTTCTACCAGGTATTATATTATGATCCTAAAAAATGTTATAAAGTACAGCTGCTCCGCACACACCCTGCAGGAAAGGATGAGAATCAAGCTGCGGGAGCAGTGATAACCGCTCACTGTGAAGATTACAGCTCCCTGCACCGCCCCGATGATTGGAAGTGAGCGGCTCCAGGGAGAATAAAAATTCACTTTCTCCTTGTAGCTGCTGCTTTAGCAAGCCAGATAAACAGGATTTAAATGATTTTTAGCTGCAGATTACCACTATATTTTCATATAAATAGTGTTTCTGGAGGAGACATGTTGCCATTAAATCTTTGAGCTGTTATTTATATACAACCCTAATTCCAGAAAGGTTGGGACATTGTGTAAAATGTAAAGAAAACAATGATTTGGAAATCTCTTATAACCATATTTTATTCACAACAGGACACAGATCCGAAGACTTTTTTCCATTTCATTTGAAAACAATAACTTGTTTAGTAATTGATGTCAGCAGCTCATTTCATATAAAAAAAAGTCAGGTGACAGTTTACAAAAGGCTGGAAAAGTGAGTGGTAGTAGTGAAAAAGAGCTGAAGGGTCAATATGCCGATAAATCACATGACTGTATAAAAAGAGCATGTTAGAGAGGCTGAGCCTCTAGGAAGCAAAGATGGTAGAGGATCACCAATCTGAATGACTACATCTACAAATGTGGAACAATGTCAGTAAAATGTTCCTCTACATAAAATTTCAAAGACTTTGAATATGTCAACATCTACAGTACATATTATCAAAAGATACAGAGATTCTGGATAAATCTGTGTGCCCAAGTGACAAGGTCCTGCTCAATATTGGATGCTCATGATCTACAGTTCTTAAGACAGCAATGGTGAAAATCCCTCAATGAATGGGCTGAGGAAAACTTCCAGAAATCATTGTCAGTGCACACAATTCGCCATGCAATTCACAAATGAAAATTAAAGCTCTATCATGTAAAGACGTGGTATAGCCACATAATCCAGAAATGCTTCCGTTCTCTCTGGGCCTAACAAGGGACGAGGAACCTGGGACCCTGAACTGC
This sequence comes from Oophaga pumilio, assembly GCA_009801035.1. Classification (NCBI taxonomy): domain Eukaryota; kingdom Metazoa; phylum Chordata; class Amphibia; order Anura; family Dendrobatidae; genus Oophaga; species Oophaga pumilio. Next base: position 126,630 of record VIAB01001241.1, read on the forward strand.
CCCTCAGGCTAAGGGGGTGCCCTGTCTTTCTTTAACTTGGGTGTACCCTAGAAAGTAGGGAGGCCCAAGTCACCGACCTGTCCCTATCTCCTGTTTAGCCCTGAGCCAAACCTCCCCTCCACAGGAGGTGAGACAGGAAATAAAGTGAATTGCACCAATATAACAAAAGGAAAGAAAAGACAGACACCTAGGAGACAAGGCAACTAAAAAACAAAACTTAGCTTTCTCTGTTGCAATGCACCGCACAACAGAGTAAGGCACCAAATCACAGTATACAGCTGCAGCACCAGAAAGCTCCTGACTCCAGCTTGGTTGGTCTCCAAATAGACCTATATTACCAACAGTCAGCTGATGCATCATGTAACCTTTTAAAGGATGGTGGTGGGAGTGGTCACCACCTGCATCAGCAAACTCAGCAGCAATGTAATTACACCAGTGGCCACATGGGGAAAAAACAGACATTAACCCCTGATGACCAGAAAGGAAAAAAGTTTTAATATGAAACGCAAAATCTGCCACAGATCCAAAAATGGATCGTGACAGGGCCAAAGCTAATTTAAAATGGACTGAGACAAAATGGAAAACTGTTCTGTAGTCAGATGAATCAAAATATGAAATTGTTTATGGAAACCACAAACTCCGTGTACTGCAGACTCAAAAGAGAGGGACCATCCAGCTTGTTATCAGCACAGGTCACAAGACTGCATCTCCGTTCTATGGGGCTGCATTAGTGCCTATGTCATAGGCAGATTACACATCTGGAAAGGCGCTATCAATGCTGAGCATTATATAGAGGTTTTATAACAGCATGTGATCCCATCCAGACAACATCTATTTCCGGGAAAGCCGTGCATATTTCAGCAAGACAATGCTAAACCACATACCTCATCCATCACAACCGCATGGCTCCACAGAAGAAGCAATCGGGTGATGAGTTAGCCTCCTGCTGTCCAGAACTTTCACCAATAGAAACATTTGGCGCATTATGAAACAAACACAGCTGGAATCCTACATCAGACAGGAATGGGACAACAGTCCTTTCCCAAAACCCAGCAATCGGGCTCTTCATTTCCCAGACACTTACAGACTGTTGTAAAAAGAAGCGTGGATGCTACATAATGGTACACATGGCTCGGGACCAACTTTTCTGAGATGTGTTTCTGCCATTAATTTGTAAATGAGTTTATTTTTTCAAATGAAATGGAAAAATGTCTAACTTTCCACTTCTGAGATGTGTTCCATATTCTGTTGTGAATAAACTATGGCAAAAAGAGATTTCCAGATCATTACATTGTTGTATTCTTTAGTTTTTACACATCTTCCCAACTTTTGTGGAGTTAGGTTTGTAATGCGCAGATATGTTAGTGACCCCAGAGGTGGAGCACAGTATCGTAGAGTTAAACTTTGACATAGATGAAAGTCCTAATAATCCCCGTTGTGGGCATCATTTATTCCAGGTTTATATGTTAAACGAAGGACATAAACATTAAGTACACAGAACCTAGGGCATGTGGAAAGAGAATGTCTAAAGCTTAGGGAACAGTCTTCTCAATTTTCTTGCATTAGGGAATTGCCCTCTGCTGATAATTTTCCCCTGAAAATTTGGTGTCTGTATTTGGCAAAGAAAGTGCATCAGGCAAACAGTTACATAACAAAATGTCATTTACTTTAGATTTATGCATTACACGCCAAGGAGGATATAAGTAGCAAAACAAGACAAACAACATGCCAAACTCAGCATCGCACAAAGACTTCATTCTGTTTATTTGTGTAAACTTGGCTTCTTTAATTAAAAGTGGGGATTTCAGAGAAATTTCCAGTAAGCAATTATTTAATAATTTATCTGTATTAGGCCGGGATCACACATGCGAGGAATAAGGCCGAGTCTCACATGTTAATTCCCGGCAGTGCCTCCGGCCTCGGGAGCGGAGCGTGCGGCTCCATGTATTGCTATGCAGCCGCACTCTCCACTCCCGAGGCCAGCGGCAGTGGTGGGAATTGACATGCGAGACTCGGCCGTATTCCTCGCATGTGTGATCCCGGCCTTATTCTTAGTCTTATTTTTTTTTACTCAGTTCTGTGATTTAAATTTATATTCCATCACACAAATGTCTGTTTTTTTATTGTAATCATTTAAACAGTGTTATTGTGTTTAGACACTACTGTTACATAGTTGGTAAGTTGGAATAGTACCACCTTGTGTTCTTGTGATTTTTTTTCAAACAACCACTAAGAGAACCAAATTGTTACTGTTGAAGTGGACACACGATGTAGAGCAGAATAAAACTTTAGTGTTTTTTTGCTCTCTTAAGGGTATGCCACACTAAGCGAGATCGCTAACGAGATTGCTACTGCGTCACCATTTATGACGCAGTAGCGATCTCGTTAGCGACTTAACTGTGCGTGACATGTAGCAGCGATGTAGCCCCTGCAGAGATGTCGCTGATCGCTTATGAAGGTTCTGAGCTGTTTTTTGGTCGTTGGTGTCCCGCTGGTGAGCCTGAATCGCTGAGTGTGACACTCTTTATGAACGACTTCACCAGCGTCGCAGGTGGGACTAGGTTTTCCCAACGACCGCAGAGGTCGTTATACAGATCGCTGATGAGATGTGTTTGGAATCAAAGATCGCTGATGAGTTGTGTTTGGAATCTAACTAGCGATCACATAGCGATCGCACTAGCGATCTCGCCAGGTTAAGTCGTTGTCGTGATCGCTAGTGCGATCGCTAAGTGTGGCAGTGCCTTTAGTTGTGAAGATATTAGCAATCAAATATTTGGCACCTAATTAGTTAACATCCATTTGGACTTAACTCAAGGTATTGGAGTTCTTACTGGGGGCATGTGCTTCTTCTCTCTGTATGATGCCGACCAATCATTGGCAGGCAGCAACATAGAAGTGCAGAAGAACCTGTAATGATGTCACCAGGGTCACACGACATGAGTCCACAGGTTCTGCCAGCCACAGTGGGCAGCCTAAGTGTGGAGCTAATACCTCCACATAATATTTCTAATATTTCCACACTTCTGTGCTGTGTAATATATCTTCCATGCTTATTTAGACTACACACTCCAGCTGGCAGGACCTGAGCAGACCTTGTTGACATCACAGGTCCTTCTGCACGTCTATGTTGCTGCCTGCTGATGATTGGTCAGCATCATACAGAAGGACACGCCCCCAGTGAAAACTATCTAATTACAACTTTAGTTAAGTCCAAGCAGGTAACTCATTTGGTGCCAAGTATTTGATTCATAATAGTTCTGCAGTGGAAATGCAACGTAAAAAAAATAAGTTTTATTCCGCATTGCAGTTACGATTACATCATAAGTCCAGTTCAACATGTAAAAATTTGGTGAAAGAGTTGTTGTACCTTCTTGTACATTATTCTTGTTATGGTGTAACCATCTTCTTCTCCCCGGCACTGAACACATAAGATGGACATACTGAGAGGGAAGGGGAAGCACAAGAACACCAGGGGACGCCATGCCAAATATGTAACAGCATTATCTAGATACAGGTGCATTGTGGAATATTTCTATTTTAAAGGTTAATGTTTTTTATAGTTTAACATAGAAATGAGAATTTTTCTTGTGCGACAACCCCTTTATGTTTAATTACAACATTATCGAGGATAAAACCAGGAGAACATATAGCGGACATCAATACAGCATGAACTGCCATAATACAGCTGGATGTGTAATACAGTGTCCAAATTCTAATTTGTTACACTTCCTAAAAAATGTACCTATATGATGATTGACTTCACTTACCATTGATTTTAAGGCTATGTGCACACGATGCGTTTTTGATGCGTTTTCGTGGCATTTTTTACGCGCGTAAATGGTCCAAAAGCGCAATGGAATCCTTATGCAAGATAATGCAATGACAATCCTGAAGTCTTGTGCACATGATCAGTAAATTTCGATCCGTATTTGCAGCGTTTTATTTTCTGCAGCATGTCAATTCTTTTTGCGTTTCTGCAGCGTTTTTGACTCATTGACTTCAATTGAGTCAGTCAAATCTGCAGCTAAACCGCAGGTGTAAAAAGGTTTGTGTATTTGCAGCAGATTTGCTGCTAAAAACGCTGTGAATTGTCAAAGGAAATGATGTCAGAATAGAGGAAGAGTGTGTGGGCGGAAAATAATGAATATGTGTGTGAGCGCACTTAGCGGAGAATATGTGTGTGAGCGGAGAATATGTGCTGGTGTCTGTGTGTGTGTACCCATGCGATGAACAGCCCATAGTGATTGTACATGGGTGTCGTCTGATGGGACTACTACTCCCATCCGGCTACGTATTTTGTCACATATAACAGAGACAGCATGAGCCGATGATGGGAGAATAGTCTCATTATCCGGTGCCTGTATTCAGTTGTAAAAAAAAATCAAAACATTTACATAATTCCATACATATTCACATACAAAATACATACTTACTGAACTCCTAATCCCTGATGCCCGTGTCTCCTTCAAACAATCAAAAATAATAAACCAACATATATTCACCAGAGTTCATCAGCTGACCAGCTCCGGTTCTCACTCAACGGTGCCGTAAGTGAGAGCACCGGAGCTGATGAACTCCGGTGAACTCTCATGGCAGCGCAGTGATACACTTGCAGGAGCGATTACCTCCTGTCAGTGTATCGCTGGAGGCCGGGTACACGTGAGATCACTGTGGGACACTCGGTACTAAATGGACTACGTCGGACAGGATAGTATATGTTATATGGATATGTTGGTTTATAATTTTTTGATTGTTTGCAAGAGACAAGGGCATCGTGGATTAGGCGTTCAGTAAGTATGGTAAATTTATATTCAATAAAGGAGTCTGTGTGATTATTTCAAATAAAGGACTTTATTCTGGGTGTCTGTGTTTTATACAATATCATCATGGGGTTAGTAATGGATTGGTGTCTTATAGACGCCTCTCCATTACTAACCTGTGGGCTTGATGTCACCTGACAATACAAAGGTGACCTCAACCCCACAGATATGAACCCCACTTGCCACCGCTACAGGGCAAGTGAGAAAAGCGAGGCTAAGTGCCAGAATTGGAGCATCTATAAGATGCGCCATTTCTGGGGCGGCTGAGAGCTGATGTTTTTAGCCTGGGGGTGCCAATATCCATGGCCCCTTCCCAGGCTATTAATATCAGCCCGCAGCTGTCTGCCTAGCCTTTGCTGGTTCGATTTTATGGGGGGGGGCCATGTCAATTTTTTTCTGGGGTTCCCCTGTAGACTAGCCAGTAAAGGCTAAGCAAACAGCTGTGAGCTGATATTAATAGCCTGTGAACCCTTATAGCTAATGGCTCTTTCCCAGAATATTAACATCAGCCGTTGGCTTTTCCTCTGCTGGTTATGAAAATTATGCGGGAACCCACTCAATTTTTTTTTTTTTAATTTTTTGAAAAATAAACAGATATTGCATTTCACTCAGATTTCTGACATTTGCTGTTTTGTTACAGCATATATAGGCTAATTATGTTAATGCTCCTACATAGGCTAGTGACTGTGTGTGTGTGTGTGTGTGTCTTTAACTCTTTATGTACCGTTTTATTAATGAGGGTATCTGGCTGACACCTGTTCATTACTAAACCTCGGGCTTAGATAATATATCTTTATTTAGCTCTATGGATTTACAAAACACATGAAAAAACACATGTATTTTCCTCTGCGTTTTTCTGCCAAGAGATGCAGAAACCTTGCAGAAATTTCTGCAAGCAAATACACAACGTGCGCACATAGCCTAAGGGTAAGAAAGTTTGGGGACCAATGCCCTAGGCAAACAGGATACTAAAGGCCAAAAAGTCTAAACATCGTAATCCAATAAAAATGTGCCTTATAGGTGGTAAGTGCAGACTGCTGAACTTTTCCCTTTGTATCTATGAGAAACTAAGATGTTACAGTGCTGCAGTAAATAACGTGAGCATGTGGTCTATCCCCAGAAACATGAAGCTGGGCTGTACTCATTCATTTAAGTATCTATTTCCTGTTTTTATCGATTTCCGACATATTCCACACAGATTGCAATCACACGTGACCCTGGCCAGAGGGATTTACCCTCCTATGTGTACGCACATTAGAGTCACTTTCATGGGAACCCAATTAACTATTAAAAATTTAAAAAATAGTCCCAAATTTTCCGACACAACGTATGTCAACTAAATACGAGTGTAAACTTAGGCGTTATTGAGATGAACAAAATTTATTATCCGGCGTTATTGAGATGAACAATGAGATGAACAAGATTTATTATCCGGCGTTAACCACTGATAAAAGGGAAAGTAGCACTCAGGTCCGTTTACACTGCAAGATTATCGCCAATGTGCATTCAGACAGGTTTACTTCTTGTTACAGGTGGACTTCTTGTATGTTTGGGATAGAAAAGTCTATAGACCCAGCCAGATGTCCGAACAACCTGAAAGTCTTTACTATACTAGTGGAGAGCTCGTCATATATTAATTATAAAGATGGCCGTATGAGTTAGATAAAAGTCAGTCTATCCCATAAGATTGGATATTGATCTTATACATATGGGAATCTCCTGATCCTCCTTCCACAATTTAAAGAGAACCTGTCAGCAGGATTTTAGACCCCAGAGTAAAGTCATCGCGGTAAAGTACCTATGCAGATTGTCTCTTCAGAGAGGATGAGGACTAGAACTCTAGTGCCACCTTTGGAAGTAGCAATCATAAAAGTCAATATCGACTCAAACGAGTCTTGTCACATGACTTAGGGTAAAAGCCAAATCAGAATCTCAGTTTGCCGACACTGTGTTTCGGGGTACTGCCCCTGGTCGGTGCAAAGTATGAGCTCTGGTTTGTTTGGATGTGAGGCATCTGACCGGGTTCCAAGGGGTAACGTACCTGTAATGATGATTATCTCCATATATTTAAATTGTAAGTCCGTGTCTCCGTTAACTTATAATCCATTGATGACTTATGCAAATGAGCTAGCAAGTGGAAGGGCTTGGCCAGCACTAACAGCTCTGTCTCTCTCCCTCTTTCTCCTCCTTGTACCGGCCTTCTGTCAATTATTGTCAAGTTACTTTTCTCTGTGACCTGCTCTCCTACCTAATGTTTTGGGCGGGCGCCCTCATTTCCGGGGGGCAGCACATCTGTAGATGAATAGCACAGCTTTTACAATATCATTAGGATGTTAGTGCGCATGCACCACCTTCTGGGAATGACAGTGCCAATGCGAGATGTTGGTTGTGGGAGCAGATCACGGAGAAGAGTGACCTGTCAATCACTGGCAGGAGGCCGGTGCCAGAAGGAGAAAAAAAGAGGGAGGCTGGAGAGCTGTAAGAGCAGGTGGAGTACCTGTACTTGCAAGCTCATTTGCATAAGAATTAGCTTGTGGATTATGAGATAACGAAGACCCAGACATATAACAGTATGGAGGTTATCATCATTACCTGTACTTTACTGTGATGACGTTACTTTGGAGTCTAAAGACCTGTTGGAATCATAGAATGTTAAGAGTTGGAAGGGACCTCCGGGGTCATCGTGTTCAACCCCCTGCTCAATGCAGGATTCACTAAACCATCTCAGACAGATGTCTGTCCAGCCTCTGTTTGAAGACTTCCATTGTAGGAGAACTCACCACCTCTCGTGGCAGGTTCCATTTAAAATATCAGACAAAAGAGGTAATGGACATGTTGGATTATATATTTCTTGTTTGTCCCAAAGGCTAAATATGACTTAGCCTAAGACTAGAGCCACACGACTGTTTTTCTCATATCCTAGAAAATCGCCCGATTGTGCTAATTACACTCTGATCACACTTTGATCAGAGTGGGATCTGATTTTCTGGGATGTGGAGAATTTGAAAAGAAAAGTACTCCATCTTCTCTATTCAGTCGGTCTGTGAAAATCAGACTGTACTCGCATGTCATCCAAGTGCAGTCTGATGTATTCCACAGACCCAGTGACTGAATGTGATCTGATTATCAGAGGCAAATCGTACATGTTGTGATTTTTTTTTCCTCAAACCACTCGGTCCGAGGAAAAAATGAGACGTGCACGGATTTGTTGAATAACATGGGAACGAGTCAGGTCCATCAAAATGATGGATAGCACTCAGCCAAGTTATACGGTCGTTGCACGAGCCCTAAAGTGCTCAATCCATTCTGTTATGTACTTTATATTGTAGCATTTCTTCATTAATATTGGTGTCATTCGGCCAGAGGCTAAATTTGGAAGTAGCTTTTCTTATGTGTTCTCTATGACAAGTACATTTTGAAATCTGTTTCCTTTAGAATTTCTTTTGCCGACTTTTGTTTTTGTATCCGGTCATTATTTTAAGAATGCAGCAGAGCTGATTCGTCCACTTTTATTATGTTCTTTTTTTTTGTCATTTGAATTGTTTCCAAAGACTTATCTGTACAGTAGCAGGAAGCAGCAGGAAGGATGTAAAGCAGAACTCCGCTATGTCTCAATGTTTTATAAGAACCTCTTACATAAATAGCAAGAAAGTTATCATATACTGTAAGGCAGTACCCCCCACCCCAGGTAGTGTGAAGATGAAGTGTATAGGAACACACTAACCAGACAAACAAGAGAAGACAGACAGAAATAATTGAAAATACCAACTATACAAAATGCACATAGCAAACAACAGAGTTGGACACAGAGGAGTTAAAGGAAGGAAAGACCAAATTGGAGACGATGAGGATAGGTACCAGAGGTAAGCATATATAGCAGAGAGGAGTGGCAAACACTTAACAGCCGAGACAATCCAAGTAGAAAAGCTCCAGGAGCTACAACTGAACAGATTAACCCTTGCACTGTTTTGCTTGGAGTTTTGTCTATAGACAAAACTCCAAGCAAAAATCTCCCTAACAACCTCCAAACGCAACTCAAACTACGAACAACACCTCCAACTCCAAACCAGGCAGTAAGAACTAACACTGGCAATCCCTAGGTACCAGAGGTAAGCATATATAGCAGAGAGGAGTGGCAAACACTTAACAGCTGAGACAATCCAGGTAGGAAAGCTCCAGGAGCTACAACTGAACAGATTAACCCTTGCACTGCTAGCAAGGAAAAACCTGCACTGTTTAATACGATAATGAAGTACTTCTAACCAGTGCATGAGTACGTGAAATCACACACCGCTGTCTTCTGGCTCCTCTCTCTGTCACGGTAGCCTCGTGACATGTAATGTCACTCAGTAAAGGAGTGTAACAGCACTGGATATCAGAGAAGACGGCTGATGTTAGCTGAGTAATATTAACACAATGAGAGTGCACTGCTGTACATACGGTATACATGAGTTTAGAAAAAAGAAAAGCTCATGGGAGGATATCTTTAAGTATCTTGTATTAATTCCGAGCACGCGTTATAAGATAGTGACTTTTAAAATTCTGAAGGCTTCAGAGCTGAAATCATCATTCTTTGTAGAGTAATCCTCTTCTCAGGCTTTCTCCAGTGATTTACATACCTAATAAGGCTGCAAACTTATGTACGGTAGTTTGTTCCATTATCCTGTAGCGTTGCTCCAGAGTCAGGCAAAGCAACCTTCATGAGACATTAAGATACATAAATTACTTGTCTGTGCCACATCTAGCAATCAGAAGATTCCCTGGATCAACAACCCGTCATCACCAATCTAGCACTCATTACGTTTTATAATATTTCTTGCAAGATATCCAGAGAGCTTTTCAAATCACTCACAAAATTAACCAAAGCAACATTTTGCCTAGTTCCTGTGCCACGTTCAGGCGAGTGGCCGTGGCTCCTGGAGGCAACTCCCGTTCCAGTTTGTGCCTTTCCCCATGGCCATGCTAGTTCAGGCCATAGACCAGCAGCTGTGCATTCTCTGTAATGTCTTATTGCAGAGATATAGATCATACGTGCATTGATCTGCCATGCTTTGCCTTATGTGCGAGGTTCATCCTTTTGTGCCTCAAGTTCCTGTGCTGAAGTGTTCATCCTGATCCCAGTATTGGCTTTGAGCTTGATCTTCCTTCTAATTTATCTCTTGGATGTCTAACTGATACTTCTAGTTCTTCCTCTTCCTCTAACACTCACTAAAGCTCTTCTGTTGTCCTCCGTCTTGTCGCATCCTGACTAATCTTCTGATGATGACCCTCGGCTCTATTTCTGCCCACAACACTGCTCCATCAATACTACTTCTACTAAACCATGACTAATCTGGGGGCCACAACCTGAAAATCCTGCTGCAGGACACTCTCCACAACAGTCCAACCAGCGTCAAGCTAAGAGAATCCTGGAGGATCCTGTGACAATCATCCTGGGCCACCTAGAAAGTTATTGTGGAGCAGTACCTAGTAATAGCCTGGGGGTGGCGCTGTGTGCAGCATTACAGTCATGGCCAAAAGTTTTGAGAATGACACAAAT
>VIAB01001241.1:174367-185407 GCA_009801035.1 Oophaga pumilio
AAAAAAAATGGCGGATCCGCTTTTTTCACACTTTGGCGGATTTTCACTGACGTCGAACGACTGAAGTGTGAAAGAGGCCGTACTCTGCCGCTTAGGCCAGGGTCCAAAGAACAATAGTTCTCTCATGCAAGAAAATCGGCTTCGTTATATTAATGGCATTTGGCTCAAACTCACGAGTCTAAGTTGAGTGTCATTTTACTGTGATCAGATTCTCTAACACGCTGCTCAGTGTCTCTGCTGGATGACAGGCTGTATGGATGCATCATGCAACCATGCAGCCTGCCATCTAGATGTAGCAGAGCTAGACCCGTCGTGGGACAAATGGATTATAAGCGTCTCTGCGGAAAGGTGAGGAATTTTGTTGTTTGTTTGTTTTTTACCTCTTTTGCAGATGACGAGGGCATCGGGGGAATAGGCGAGGTCGTAAGTATGGCTTAATTAAGATTATTTAAGGAGTCTGTCTTTCTTTCAATTAAAGGACTTTTTTCTGGATGTCTGTGTTTTCTTACAATGTGACTATGGGGTAAGTAATGGGGGCATTTAATTGACGACTCTCCATTACTAACCTCGTGGCTTGATGTCACCTGACAATACAAAGGTGACATCAACCCACCCCCCCCAACTATCACCCTACTTGCCACCACTACAGGGTAAGTGGGAAGAGCGAGGCTGAGTGCCTGAATTGTGATATCTTAGAGATGCGCCTTTTCTGGGGCGGCTGAGAGCTGATGTTTTTAGCCTGGGGGGGCAGTATCCATGACTCCTTCCTGGGATATTAATATCAGCCGCAGCTGTCTGCATAGCCTTTGTTGGTTATTAATTATCGGGGGGACCCCACGTCATTATTTTTTAGGGTCCATCATTATAATTGCCAGTAAAGGCTAAGTATACAGTTGTGAGCTGATATTAATAACCTGGGAAGCCCCATGGGTATTACCCCCTTCCCAGGCTATAAACATCGTCCCCCAGCCGTCGGCTTTCCCTCTGCTCATTACGAAAATTGCGTGGAAGCCCAAGACATTTTTTCCTGAAAAATAATCTTTTACTAATTAAAATACATGTACAGTAAGCTGCACACACTGTAGTAATTGTATATGTCACTGACATATGTATATCTACCTATTCTATTTGTATTTACTGTATGTAATCCATCTCATCTATCCTGTCGGCTCCTTCAGTGATTTTACAGTACACGGCAGATGAATTGCCGGCTTTTCTTCTATCTATGTATCTATGTAATATAAATACACATATGTGTGTGTGTGTGTGTGTGTGTCACTGACATCTATATATCTTTGTATTCTATGTGTATATATCTATTCTATCTATTCTATTTTAACCTGTCAGTGTGATTTTACTGTACCCGGCAGATGAATTGCCACCTTTTCAAAGGACACCGGTGCGTAAAAATCGGACAGCACTCGCATGGTCCAAGAGTTGTGCAATTATTTTCTCGCAACCATAGGGTTTCATTGGCGAGTCTCGGCCGAGACTTGGTGACAATCGCATCATGCTGCGATTTTACACACACGCCGAATACGCCTGAGAAAATAAATGCTGATGTGAGCTGCCCTATAGATTAACACTGGACCGAGTGCTATGCGATGGTTTCTCCCATAGCGCTCGTCCGTATTCTACGGTAGTGTGACCCCGGCCTTACCTGAAGAATCATATTGCTAGGTCATTTTACCATATAATGAACGCTTTAAAAACACCAAAAAAACAATGCTGGAATTGCTTTTTCTTCACTAATTTACCCGACCTGAACTTTTTACATTGCAAAGTGAACAGTGTCATTCAAAACGGCAACTTTGCCCGCCTAATACAAGCCTTCATACGGTTACGTCAGCGGAAAAAGTAAGAAAAAAATGTTATGGTTCTTGGAAGAATGGGAACAAAACACGAAAGCACGAAAATGGAAGATCGCTGTGTCATGAATGGGTTAAGTGGCCCAAAAATACAGTGCTCTTTTAAAAATGGATAATGTGCAAAAGTTTAAAACTTGCAAAAACACACAAAGTTAAACTGATCCCATTTCCACAAGGGAGATGATCAGAGTGTCCACTAGGTGGCGATAGACAGCCGAATAAGTCATTGCATGCAAAGCTATGAGTCCGCTCTGTGCAGTGGGATTGGCAGCTTCTGTACAAGATTCAGTGCTCCCTGCGGTTGTTTTCCCTATTTTAAGGACACTCACCCACTCTTTATGGTATCACATCTTGGCAGTGCTCTGGAATGTGCACTTGTTTAGACAACAATACCCATATAAAACATTCATCTATAAAGAACACATTAGGCTTGCAGGGCACGCTGTGCAAATAGTCTGGGGTAAAGGGGTAAAAGCTAAATCCATTAAAGACCATGAAAACGAACCTGAGACATGATTAGGCTGCCCGGACCACAAGCAGGGTGAATCCGACACCGCCTCCTGCTTTACAAACCAACAACTCATTGGTGCACATTAGTGTAAAAAATAGCAGAATAAAGCGAGCTCTTCATTGCCAAGATGTTAAAACACCAACTGACATCAGATCAAGGCCAGATCAAATGTAGAAAACCCTGAAATTTGCTCCAATGCCAACTCAATGGCACCGGACCTGCAGAAATACATTAGAATAGAAGCTCCTCCCTGGTTAGATTAGATGGGGAGTCAGAAATACAACGCCGGGTGTAATAAGAACCCCAGAGACTAACATGAATGTTTGCTATTTCTTTACACAGCATTGAAAAGGAGATGGAGAAGAACGTATTGGTGGAAAAGAAAGCTTTTCTCCGCGACTCAGGGTATGAAAGCGTTGCCTACAAGCCCAGCATCTTGGATAAACTTCTCCACACTCATCCCGTGTGGCTTCAACTTGGTCTCAGTGATGACAAAGTCCAAGACGTCCTCCAAGATCAGCCGCCTGGGGTACGTGCAGGTCCAGGGTAATTCTGTTGATCATCCTTATACTATACACTACGTTCAGACCCATGATTGTCACGCTGCATATGAAATATCTGATTGATTTCCAATGGAGATGGGGGTATTCACAAATCGTCAGCGACCATGGCAAAACAAAAATGGGACCTATTTCCTGCTAGGAACTCTGCCAAAATGATCACCTCTGCAGGCCAAGAAAGGGAGTGACGTGTGACTGATGACTAGCTAGACTTCAGGACTTCAGAGGACCACGTTATTAAATAGAATGTCCACCATTACGTTTGACTTCCTAAGCAGGGATTTGAGTAATCTTATAATATAGCTGTAACGTGCTTGGACCTTTATTTGCCTGATAAAGAGAGCAATTGCAAACATCTCTTGCTTTCCTAAGCAAGGATGTGAGTGACATATAGAATTTGGCAGTGTGCTGGCACCACTCGGGGGTGCCAACAGCACGTGGATTTATACAGCTAATATTAACTTCGGAAGGACCAGTAAAGAGCTTATAGGAGCCCCTAGGGAAAAGATTTTAATAGTGTATCAGCAAGCTGTTTAGTGTAGGTCCTGTTCCCCTAGTGATCACAGAGCAGCCGCATCGCAGTCCAGTGTGATGTACAAAATGGGAGCATGAAGTCTAGACTGTGTATTGATAAAATACCAACAGTAGAGCAATCAAGAAGACTGGTCTAAAGCATTTAAGTGCTCAAACCGGACCTTTTACCAAATTTTTTTATGTTGAACGGGACAAAGGATGTAATAGTTATATAAATATCAATAGACTGACCGTTACTTCCAAACAGAATACTGGTCTGAACAGGTGTATTCTAAGAATACCCATTTCCATACATAACTTACAAATAAATTAACACTCTGTAATGCTACAACAAGTAAATATGGAATATATGAAATTTGAATTGCATTACTGCTGTAGAAAATATAAAAAAAAACAAAGATATTTAGCCCATAAATTGGCCAATTCATGCATGCCCAGCAGCCAACGACAAGGCGATTGTTGTGAACACTCTGGATCTGACTTCGGAGTTTGGGCTCCTCTGGTGGCTGCTGATAGTAATGAAGCTGCCTTGGCTAACAGAAGTTTATCACCTGGGGGCGATGAGTGGCAATCAGGTGGGACTCACTGGGGAGATATAAGTGAGCTATCTTCCCATGATCCTCGCCGGTGATTTGTTGCTTCCTGGTCTCTTTTGGAAGTTAGCTTGCTTCCTGCTTGTCCTGCAACTTTCAGATAAGTTATTTGCTGTTTATTTCTTTGGCATTAGTTTTTGTATATCTCAGTTTTCTGCACTTCTGGAATTTGTACAGCCATGTTCCCCTGCGGGGGCTTGCGCTGGCCTCTGTTTCTCATTTGCCATTGTTTATGTATTTTCAGTTCCCTGTTATTTCAGTATCCGCTTATTTGCTACCAGTTACACCAGAGTTCTGATCTAGCGGGGGAGAGATTGTGTGGTCTCAGTATTCTTGCATATCAGACTGGTTGGAGTTTTTCTTAGAGTTTTTACTGGATTGCAGACAGTATTCTTTCCTGTCCTGTTCTATCTAGACAGTTTGGGCCCCAGCGTTTGCTTGCTATATTTTCTGTCTGTGTTTGTATTTTATCTTGTCTCCCTGCCAGTATATGTTTAGGGGCTACCTATTCCTTTGGGGGCTCTACTCCAGGGCAGTTAGCTTTCCCCTTTCTCTCTTTAGGCTTAGTTATCTCTCTGGCTGTGTCGAGGCGTCTAGGGCACCGTAGGCACGTCCCACGGCTGCTTCTAGTTGGGCTGTCAGTTCAGGGGTCTGCAATCCGCTAGTTACCAACCTCTCTGGGTCTCTGGTTGCCTAGGTATTTTGGCTACTGTCCTCCTTGGCTACCAAATCATAACAGGCGATCCTCTTTTGCTGGGAACCTATCCTAATATGATTCCTCTCCTGGGCTGATAGCCTACATTTATATAGGTAGGTAGGAGCCTGCTGTGATTAAAACCGTAAACGGGCTGATGTGTGGAGTGCTCGGTCAGAGGAATCACATTAGGATAGGTTCACATATTTACATTCTATAGCGTTACAGAGTGCAACTTTATTTGATAGGATGTAATAGTTGTAAATATTTTTTTTTTGCCTTTTCGTTGTGCAGATAATATCAATCAGGATTTGGTCCGGTAATTAGTTAATTTTCAGTAAGTCCAAGTGGACTTATTAGATAGTTTTCACCGGCGGCATATACTTCTTCTCCCTGTATGATGACCAATCATAAGCGGACAGCAACACTCAAAGGATGAACACTTCCACATCGTAGGTTACAGCAGTATTCTCAGTGTGTGAGATGTAATACAGCCCTGTTCTCCTGGTCTAACCTCCTGCATGAGTCAGTGTGGGGAGGAGCAGTACGGCTGAGTTTAGCTGTGTCACAATTCAAACAATTCTATCAGCTCTTCTGATTATTGAGTGGGTCAGTAATCACACTTCTGTCTTAACACACTGAGAAAACTGCTCTCTGCTATGACGGCGCTGTGTTCTTCTTTTTCCTTTGAGTTTTGCTTGCTTATGATCGGTCAACATCATACAAGAGGAAGACATACACGCCATCAGTGAAACACCCAGTTAGACTTAAAAAAAAATTAACTTATTAGGTACCAAATACTTTGATTGCTCATATCGCCACAATGGAGAGGTGAATTTAAAAATAAAAACATTTTATTCTGCTTCGCTTTGCAGTAACTATTACATCGTGTGTACAGTTCAACATGTAAAATATGCTGAAAGGTCATCTTTAAGAGTTAAAGGAGATAGCCATTTTACATAGCATCTGAAGGAAGTGAAATCTCACAGAACGTCCGGTGTGGATAGAGGAGTACTCTGCTCTTTCGAAGAGTTTTCGGAGTATGCCATGTTCCAGTTGATGCATGTTCAGTTTCTGTACAGACACGCCATGTGCTTAGCATGTATGCCGCCTCCTATAGCCAACTTCTGTGGTTCTGCACCTGCTGCTTGCAAATGTTAGCAATTTGGGGAATACAATGGAACATTATTAAAAGTTTGAATTCCCTCTGGATGGACTTTATGACATTTTCAGCCCTGGACAGCTGCAGCTATAGCGCTGCACACACAATGTCAGCTGGCTGCACTATTTTTAAGAAAAACAAGTGTCTCCCTAGAGCGCCCTGCACCTTCCCGCCGTGCCCAGAGTCCCGGTGACCTCGGCGACGGCGTGAAAGGTGATTCTGTTTGTGAACTTCAGTCGAACCTTTGAGGCTACTAGATGTTGTGGGCTGAAGTTGTGCTGAGCTGTGGAGGGTAGAGTTGAGCTTGGCTCTCGTTACTCTTGGAGCGCTCGGAATTGGGCTGGACTCCTGCCATACATTTCTTCTCTCAAGGAAATTTCCACCCTTTTGGTAGAAATTTAGCTCCATTATTATTCATACAATCTAGAGTAGACAGAGCTTTTCGCATTTCCACAGGTAATTCCTAAAATATATCAATGTTGCCTACTTAATGTTATGGCTGTTAGGGCGCAGTCAGACGGCCGTATAAATCGGAGCGCAGTGCTCGGACTGGCCGCCGCTCTACCGACCGTGACTGCTGGATAGAAATATATGAAGCTCTCACTCTCGTGTCAGTCACCGGTGAGTCCGTGCTTTGCGGTCCAACCTCGGTCCGGTTTATACAGGTGTCTGACTGCGCCCTAAGTTTCAGGTATAAAACAATCTTTTTTTTATTTGTTTTACGTCTCTGTATTTCTGTATAAAGGTTCATCTCTATGGTCATTCCATGACTAATACCTGTTTCATCCTCTGAACGTCACATACCACCGAGCACCCTTGTCACATAACACAGAGCACCCTTGTCACATACCACCGAGCACCCTTGTCACATAACACCGAGCACCCTTGTCACATACCACCGAGCACCCTTGTCACATAACACAGAGCCCCCTTGTCACATAACACCAAGCCCCCTTGTCACATACCACCGAGCTCCCTTGTCACATAACACCGAGCACCCTTCGATGGAAGATTTTAAGTTTAAAGCCGATCTGTCACCAGATGCAAATTCTATACATTATTACACAGATCAAGTAGACCTGAGGAAGCTAGTGTAATTACTGTGAAAATCCATATCAGAATGGTAGTATAATCCTGATATTAGGATGAGTCCAGCTACAGAAAGAAATCGCTCATAACTCCAAGTGTATTCAGTCTCTACTCACCCAGCCTGACTGACAACTGCAGCTTGTGCTGAGCAGTGTGAGATCTCAGCAGCAGCAGGGAGGAGGGACACTGTAGAGCTGTAAATCAGGCTAGGTGGCAGAGATTGAGTAAAACTTTGAGAACTGTTCCGACATGGATTTTCAAGGTAAATACACCAGCCTCATGAGGTCCAGCTGTCCACAAGTTCTGATTGATAGTAAATGCAGTTTGTGCTGGTGACAGATCCGTTTTAAACTATAACTATGCCAGTTGTTGCAATAGTGAATAGACATGTTGGCATGTGGGCACTGCGGTATGTGCACTGCTTTATCTTGCATACACACAAGTTAGCTGTCTGGCGGTCCTCCAGCCTCAACAGTCACAAGTGGACATGACTGTATGGAAAAAGCGACTTTATCAGTGGGTGTTTTCCTGGTATTTCTGCATTGATATATTAATACGATGACTCTTGTACAAAGTAGAATCCAAACTTTGGATATGGGATATAGTAGAGATACCAGTCTTTTTAGAACTTGTGAGCCATATTCAACTTTAAGTGACATCCGGAAGCCACGCTCAAGTCACTAATATTACAATATTTTATATGGAGGGAATAATGACATTTTATTTTTTAGATACCTAAGGGTAAGTAGGTGCAGTACATATGGTAAAAGCTCATGGCTTCTATGATTAGCCTCACAGTGGGGGGTTGTGACACACATGCTGCTCCCGACATTTGTTAGTGACCTTTCAGATATCAAGGATGCAAAATTTAGGACGACTAATATCTTTAGTTTAAGTGAGCTGTGTTTAGTATAAACGTATGATATGTTCGATAGTGATATTGGTGCTGGTCCGCCAGTAACATAATGTCATGCACCAGGTGTGCCATTCCTTAACTCTTCTCTAGATGTCATCATTATTTGAATATTTTCCACGTGTGCAATGCTTAAAAGAGTATTCCCATCTCCAAGATCCTATCACAATATATAGTCGGTGTAATGATTACAATATTAGCAAATAATACCAATTAGAAATGTAGTATAGTTTTTCTGATTCGCTCATTTGCAGGACCTTTGGTATCCATGGTTACGACCACGGATATAGTGACAGCTATTGGTCGTAACCATGGATACCTAAAGTCCTGCAATGCCTGCACATGAGGAAAGTGACATAGCAAATCCGAAAAACTATTCCACATTTCTAATTGGAGGCATTTGCTAATATTATTATACCTACTACATATTGGGATAGGATCTTGGAGATGGGAATATCGGATAGAACAAGAGTTGTATTTATGCCAAGAGCTGAAGATCTGAGGTCAGGAAGGACAGAGAAAGGAAGTAGAGTAAAAGAATAGTATGCACATCGGTCTCTCAGTAATACAGCCATATACAGAATATTCGATGTTTGATATCTTTTCATTTGTAATTGTACCTTAATCGCCATGTTGCTGAATTTTCTCCCTAACAGACCTTTTTGGTGCGGAAGTCTTCAGCCCTCCAGAAGAAAGTCATCTCACTTCGGGTTCCAGAAGAGTTTGGGTCTTGGTTCCAAGAATTTGTGATTAGGGAAAGTTCATACAGTAAGTGAAACCTTTCATTTATCCTCCTAAATATAAATTACTGGGGTTTTTTTGTTTTTTTTTAATTCAAACTTTTCTTTATTTGTTATGCAGCATGTTTTTACGAGTCATCAGTTTTCTACAAATTAGGACCCTGAAAAAAGCATATAAACCTATGAAATAGTAAACTGGTGACGTATTATGCTGCTGGTCAGATACTTACAGCAGCATCTACCCCAAATGCTGGTTATAAGGTATCATTCAATCTATGTCACAAAATAAAAAAAATAAACTGGTTGATTTCTAAAAACTTTTAGTATCACAAATGCAGCGTTTAAAGGGAACCTGTCACACCATTTATACCACTAAACTGCCGCCACCTAGTAGCTTCACCCATCACAATTTATTGATTGCCTGGATTGCCCTGATGTTATGCCACTCTGCGAGGACATCCATTGCCCGCGCCTTGACAGCTAGCTCTACAGGCATGCGCACTTTACACACAGCTTCAATGCTCATTCCTGGAGAGCTGGCCGTTACTGCGCAAGACCAAGATTTCCTCAAAGAGCGGCATCAGTCGGGGGAGTCCAGTCCATCAATCAAACAGTGGTGGCTGTCAGCACTGGGCAGAGGAGCATGACTGAGCCAATGTACAGCGCCATCCATTTACATAGAAAGTGGCGAACACTTCATAGTGTTTTTTAATTGTTATACTCGGACGTTTAGCGTTACAGAAACATGTTGGAGATGCACATTACATGACCTATTCGGCAATGGGTGCAGTATATTGGGGCAAAGTGATCCAAGAGGTTACCTTTAAATGTTGGAGACATGTATATGGCAAGTTGTAAGGCATAAAAAAGACCACAATAGGTTTTTGCACCATGGTTGAGGCAGGGGTTCTCTGCTTTCTTCACCAAACATGTAACACACAGTTAAAAGTACATAACTAAGTAAAACACACAAGTAATAATAAAGAGGAGTTGCTCACAATGTGTGTTTAGACTGCTGTTAAAAAACTGCTTTACAGAAATCCATCCTTATGATCTGTTCCATTTTTTGCTGGGGAATGACTCAGGAGGAGAGGCTTGACATAGGGGCATGGGTTGGTCTGTGCCATACGGCCGATTAGGCATTGGGGGGAGGTTCCTGGTGCAGCCAGTTGTCTCATAGTCAAACATGGAATAATGAGGAGGAGATGAGAGACGTGGCTGATCTCCTGGGACACATATAGACCATATAACTATGTACTGGTAAGAACATTGGTGCCATTGCTTTTAGTAACACCATATTTGATATCTACAACAAGGTAACGATTGCGTTAATGAGGACTTCAAAGAAGAACCATGTTTGAGATTTCTATTCATGCAAAGCGTGAATCTGAACTGTTGTGTAATGGGTATATTAAAGAGAATTTGTAACCAGGTTTTTGCTACCCCATCTGAGAGCAGCATAATATAGGGGCTGTGACCCTGATTCCAGCGATGTGTCACTTACTGGGCTGCTTGTTGCAGGTTTGATACAATCACTGTTTAATCTGCAGCAGGTCTAGTAGTTCTCTAAATGCTGAGCTGTGTATAACCCCACCCACCCAACTGATTGGCAGATTTATGTGTAGCTGCCAATCAGTGGTGGGGGCGGGGTTATACACAGCTCATGAATATAGAGGACTACCTGGCAGCAGGTTTACTAGTCCTCTAGTGAAAATGTCCTGCTAATAAAACAGTGATTTTATCAAAACTACAAAAAGCAACCCAATAAGTGACACATCGCTGTAATCAGGGTCTCTGTCTCTACATTATGCTGCTCTCAGAATAGATAGTAAAAACCTGGTGACAGATTTCCTTTAATGAAAGCCATTGCCGCCGCATCCTGGTAATAAGTATCCTGAATCACAAACTTTTACAACTTTTATCTCCTAATGTGTAGGTATCGTGTTTTGTGAATTTGACCCTAGGAGGGCAACATTGATCAGCGTCATAAACTTCAGAATTCTCTCCCTGTGTAGTGTCAGGGCTTCATTCAGATCTCTGCATTTTTGGCTAAATAACCATATTATGCAATGTGAGCATAGTATTAATTATTTTTTATTAAGCCTTGCTGCCTCATGTTGGGTGTGGTTTTCACTGTCTGGCATCTTTTTGTCTCTGAATCAGAGACGCTTTATGCCGAGAACAGTTTTTCCGCCTGCGAACATGCCTCAGATGAGATTTTCTCTGATGTGTCTTTTAGGTTTTGCCCAAACACAACTAATTGTTGAAGAGTCATCAAGGCATATCTAAACCTGGCATAGTAATCCTGATTCTCGGGTCTACGTGCCCCAGCTTGACTAGTACAGTCATGGCCAAAAGTTTTGAGAATGACACAAA
>VIAB01001241.1:212465-226338 GCA_009801035.1 Oophaga pumilio
GATTTCAAGAAATCCCATGCCCACTATGCGTGCACAGATGCCCGCAGATGACCCGCGGAGACAGACATGCGGCACATCTCTCCAGACCGCAGCATGTCTATTTATGCCCCACTTTAAACTTTTGCCAAGGGCCCCACTTTGTCTAAAATCTATCTTGCATAGTATGAATGTCTGTTCTTCCCTTCTCCGTGAGTTTGTAGTGAGAAGTAAATGCCTTTAATGAATAATCCGCACTGACTGACTTGCCGATGTTGTTGTGCCATCCTGGTGATCATGTGTCATCTGTAATAGATTAGATTAATTTTCTTGTAAACGTGTGAAAGTTATCGATTCTACTAATTTAATACCAGATACATATTTGTGCACGTGTTCCTTTCACACAATGATTGTTGTTTTGTGCTTTTTTTTTTTCTTTTAAGATTTTTGGAAATCTTCTGCAAACATCAGACCGAAATATCCTCCACCTTCTCCCAAGCCTCTCCCCCAAGGCAGTGTCAAGAGGCAGTCACATCATCTACCTCTTATAAATGGAGTGCATTCTCTCCGCACCAGAACGCCCTCAGAACTGGAATGTAGCCAGACCAACGGAGCTCTGTGTTTCATTAATCCTCTCTTCTTAAAAGTGCACAGCCAAGACTCCGGGGGAAGCTTGAAGAGGGACAGCACAAGAACCCTAGAAGCAAATGGCCTAGAGAGGGCGAGATCACCACCTCCCAGGCCCCCACCCCCTTCCATTAACAGTCGTCGCACAAACTTTCAGCTGTCCAGAGCTGTACAGTCAGAGCCAAGCATGCCAGAAACACTTATTAATACAAGGCACGGGAACTTGGACTCTCCTAAAACTGCTGCTCCTATCCCCCCACCTCGCTTGAAGAGACAAGCTACCATTAACAGGTGGCAAAACAACGACCAGACTCCATCACTTAATAGCTCCTGTACATCTTCTTTTGACTCTCAACCTGAAGACTCTCCACCCCAGAAACCAATGCAGAACATGAATGTCAACCAGATCAGCAATTCCCCTATGCAGGGCACCTTACGCATCCAGCGCCTGAGTGATATGAGCATCTCAACGTCATCATCGGACTCTTATGAGTACGACCGCATAGTGCCCGCATTTTACGAAGGTGACAGCTTGGAGGATTGTGAAGAAGAAAGTGATCAGGAGAGTATCGCGCCACCAGTAAAGTCCAAAAATAAGAGGGGAACGTCTCTGGGACTCTCCAAAATTGTGAAAAGTCACCTGCGCAAAATGAGCGGAGTGTTCAGTTCCTTGGTGACACCAGAGAAGAAGATGATTAAGAAGATAGTTGCCATGTCTCGGGACAAGTGTACGTATTTTGGGTGTCTTGTACAGGATTACATCAGTTTTCTGCTGGAGAATAAGGACTGCCACGTCTCCAGCACAGATATGCTGCACACCATCCGACAATTTATGACACAAGTCAAGAACTACTTGGCCCAGAGCTCAGAACTGGACCCCCCAATTGAATCCCTGATTCCAGAGGATCAAATCGGTAAGAAACATCAGTTATTTCATGATATAAGGCAATGCCTGTATTGCATAAGAACCCATAACGCGGCCATGTTCTGGCACCAATTACTCACTCCTGCTATTTCTTCATATATCTTAGGACTGAGGCTCAAGGATCCATGTTAGATACGGTGAATGCAATCAGTGTGTCACAGCACGTGTAGCCTAGATTATACGTCCCAAATTCTACATGCGTGCTGGGAAATATTCCTTCAGATGTCTTTGTTTATCCATTAAAGTTTCGGCAGAAGTAATATGGACGTGGCGCGGAGGGTGGGGGGTGAAAACATGAAAGGGATTCGGTAACAAAAACCATTTGCAACATGACCAATGCATCTGTCTTGGGAGCTTAATCAATAGCTTACTTGTGTCAGTCACAAGTGATGTATTTCACAGATATTCAAGGTCTTGCACCCACAACATGATACCGGTTTTATATGGAAGCCTAGATATAAATATATACTAATGCAATAGAGATCTGCAATTAAGAGGTTAATGTCTGCCAGGACCAGCACCTCTTGGCTGCACTTAGGAATTCCTTCTGCTTAGCTCGTCCCTTTTTCCTCGGTTGGTGCCAGGGAGGTATCTTGCCAAGCTACTCGCTGCTTTCAATTCACATATTCAAGTGGAAATGAAAACTGAGAAAATAACCTTCCCAGGCTTGGCACCAGCAATACTAATTAAATTATTATTTTGCTGGTCTCCGCTTGTCTGCATATGACTTAACCCTTTCTATGCTAGATTTAGTGCTTCTGCAAAACATTCCCTACTCCAGGATTGTGTGTGTGCTACATACGTATAACGTACCAAGGATCCCCCCACCATAGCTTAAGAGATGGGACTAAACAGATGGATACCATTGACGCCCCCCGAACTAGTGTGTTATTGTACCTTTTATATGGAGTGTCATTGACAATGCCGGTATCATTTTATATAATAAGCAGGGACAGAACTATATTAGGTGCAGGATCTGTCACAAGGGCCCTGGAGAATAGGGGTGTCTGAAAGGTCCTTTGGCCCGTATGAAAAGACTATTACTATTAAAAGACCTGCGTTGGTTTGGGGCCCTATTGGAGATTTTACATTTGGGGCCCACAAGCTTCAGGCTACTCCACCGATTATAAGGAAGGAATCATAAAATTAAATGTGCTAATAAATATGGATGTATTGCTAAGCATGAGCCAATGAAACTTTGAACATGAGCCGAAAGGAATGATGGGATTGACCTTGAAGTTATAGAAATGATTTAATTTATGTATCACAAGCAAAATTTCAGGAGCAAATGTTTTTTTTTCTATAGCTCAGGGTTATTGTCTATGATGTGTGATGATTAATATTTTGTTCTTGTATACTTCTGAAATTTGTGTTGGTGGCAGAGGGATTCTCATAGAAAATCGTAGGAAAGACTGGAGAGAAAATAACACAAATAGGGTCGACAAAATAAATAAAAAATAGCAGATTAGGCTAACCTGATCTGTAGAATTTATGAATTTTGGAATGCTTTTCACCTGCTGCGGAACCATGTTTTATTCGACGTGTTTAGAAGAATAATATTCTTCTGCAAGAACATGGATGGTTTTTCCTGATGAAGAAATGTATGATACTTCGAAACGCGTCGAATAAAGCCACAAGTCTAATTATTTTCTGACAATTGACATTTTCAATAATCAGCAATGAGAAATAACTCCACAATTTTCCTTTGTCTTCACATATGAAATTGTAGACATTTTGTAATAGTTGGATGTGCCAACCAAAGATCCTACTTGTTTTGATGGATCGGTTTTCAAGTACCAATGCTGCTTGAGTGACTCTGAAAGTTGGGATGCTCTGGGCAGTGACTCTCTTGAAACCTCAGCCATACATCTTATGTATTCTGCTGGTTGGAGTTTTATGGTTCTATGAGGCAGTGCCAATTTCATGACATTGGCTCGTACTGTACCTCCAAGCTCCAAGTGCCACCAATTGTATACAGAATTAGTAAGGAAAAAACATAGTGACCTTGTTCCATTGTATTAACCCCTCCTCAAGAACCAAGCACAGGAATTTCACAAAGCCCTCCCTGTTCCACAGCAAACACTGTCTCTGATCGGCGGTACGATCATTACTGCTGGTCAGCAAGCTACGGTTCCCACACTGTCATCGCGTGAGCCAGCAGATGGGGAGAGGGGCAATATCCATTGTCCCTTACCATTCTGGGAATGCCAGGCCCCAGGTGTCTGCTTTAGCTTGGGTTTTTGTCAAAAATGGGGGTGACCCCACGCCATTTTTTAAAATTATTTAAATAATTTTTAAAAATCGCCATGGGGACCCTCTACTCTTGATAACCAGCCATGATAAAGCTGACAGCTGAGGGTTGCAGCCCACAGCTGTCAGTTTTGCCATGCTGGTTATCAAAAATAGAAATACCCCACATCATTTTTTTTTATTTATTTATAGCGCAGGCTCTGGCTGATGAATACTTTCACCAGCTGCGCCTGCTCTCACTGTTATTAGCGGCAGAAGCATAGGCTGATGGGAGTAGTACTCTCTCATCAGCTGACACCTCTGTGACTGACCGGAGGTAAACTTTTTATAGCCGGTCACAGCTGCTGGCACTCAAGATCAGAGCCGCCGGTGTTTGACAGCGTGGGAAACACCTGATGTTTGGGGTGCCGAACGTGAACAGTAGGTGTTTGGCACGGACACCGAACTTTACTGTTCGGGTTCACTATCCCTAACAGATGTTCTACATGTGATTGTACTTGTAATGGGAGCGTTCCAAGTCATAAATAGATATAAATGTCTTCAACTAAATTAATGCTCCACCTTTTTAATTATTTTAATTAGTAGAATATTGTGAAATAAGAATCTTAGTATATTATTATTGCCCTCTCACCCTTTACCAGTAGGAGTGATCAGACACAAACTTTAAAGGGGTTTTCTCAAGATGAGTCTTTAGGAACGCACCGCCCACGGCTTCCTGCTTGCGCTTCTGAAGATTGACAGTTCAGACTGGCATCATAGGAGCGCCGATGGTTTGAACTCTCCCAGGAAGATTTTCCTCTCCAGCATTGGAGAAGCACAGGAGGACTGAATCTCCTTGCCTATGTAACCAACCAGGCTGGGACTGCACAGGTGGCCGGTAACCTAAGGAACAATCTGTACTACTATAAAGTTAGAAATCCTTCCATTTTTTTTAAAATGGGGTAAATTTGCAAAGTTGTTTGTTTTTACAAAAACTTAGCAGTTTTACCCACTTGTGAACTTGAGACAACCACTTTAAGGCTGCAGGAAATTGTAAATTCTTTCTCCATGATACTTGCCCTAATTACAGTAGTCTGTATTCTGTATAACAGAGATGAATACATTGTGCTACATACATATTGTGTTTGTATAGAGATGTAGCAAAACTCATGGATGACATAATATATTCTGGGAATTGCTAAAATTACCAACTGTGTTTACTTAGTATTGGAACCTTTCCCTGAGAAAGTCAATGCTTTCCTAACCATTGTCAACAAAACATATTTTTTACGTGAGCCTCCCAACTGAATTGTTGCCTAATCCATCCACCCACAAGTCGTAGAAACCAGACCGGTTTTCATGTCCTGGGGCTGCGGCACACTAAGCATGGGACGTCCTCCATTGTAGTATATAAGTCATCCTACTATGGGACGTACATAACACTTTTCTATCATGTAGGGCTATTATTGTGACTACTGTTTTTTTTGCTGGTGACTCTTTTTCATAATATATTTTTACTGTATAAGCATCTATACTATAGAATACTATATAAGGCAACATGATGTACAATGTATGGATGCCACATGTATGACGTAGAGGCCACGTGTGTGGTACCCTCATCATTGGCTGCTGCAGATACTATAGATATCCCGGACTAGTACTACTAAAGTTGGTCATACACGTTAAATCAATAAGGCCAAACGTGTTGATTCAGCCAACAATCTAATACGTACAGTGGGCTTTCAACCCCCGTAGAAGATTTTGTGGTAGAGAAGAATCAGCAGTTTGATTTAACATGTGCGATCCATTTTTCTACAGATCAGTTGCCGCCGGAGGTGTTTGGCAGCAGCATGCTCCCCCTTCACGCTTAGTGTTGAGCCTGCACGTGTATGGGGGGGTCGGGAAAGAAAGATATTAGACAATGAGTGGTTGCCCAACAGATATGTTATGAACGTGGCCAGTCTGACCACTGGTGTTACTGTGTGGGTCTGCCACTGGCCCAGGATTATATCACGGCCACTTAGCACTGCAGCCAGGATTTTGTATTCGGACACTGTCAGTGTGTATGGCCCAGTGCTATCTGTTATATGTCACCGTAGTAAATAGAGTCCTCTGTACGGAGTGTACAGTCCTATTAGTTCATATGTTGTGTTACTTCCCATCAGCTCATAGAATCCAATATTAAGTGTAGCCAGGAGTGAAATCTGATGTTTGCTTTCCTGCTGAAACCTGCTGCGCATCATCTGTGTGTCGGAATTACAAAGCGGCATTGCTCAATCATCCAGACAGAAACTTGTGACTAATGCTTGAAACTCCATGTGGTTTTGGCAGCAGAATAGCTTAATAGGAAGCCATTGTGCTAGTCAGCATTACAGGAGCTGGAGGTGACTACTTAATACCTTACACTTACTATTTATAACCTCAGACCCTTGTTGTCCTCCTAAGGTATTGCAGGTGAGGTAATCCTCTAAGTCAGCTTCCAGTAAAGTTCTTGTTTGTTTAGGGTAACGTGAAAACTGCGGTATCAGAGATCTTCACAGCTGCAGCTACATGTAGCTGTTTACATTGTATATGGCCAAATATATGGCTAGCCAATTAATCAAGCTCTATAGAGGTTAAAGTGGCCATACACATGAGTAAGCTGTTGGGCAGATACGTGGCTATCGATATTATCTCTACAGGGGTTGAGGTGGCCATACACATGAGTAAGCTGTTGGGCAGATATGTGGCTATCGATATTATCTCTACAAGGGTTGAGGTGGCCATACACATGAGTAAGCTGTTGGGCAGATACGTGGCTATCGATATTATCTCTGCAGGGGTTGAGGTGGCCATACACATGAGTAAGCTGGCAGATACATGGCTATCGATATTATCTCTATAAGGGTTGAGATGGCCATGCACATGAGTAAGCTGTGGGGAGATACGTGACTATTGATATTATCTCTACAGGGGTTGAGGTGGCCATAGACATGAGAAAGCTGTTGGGCATATACGTGGCTGTCGATATTACCTCTACAAGGGTTGAGGTGGCCATACACAGGAGTAAGCTGTTGACCAAATATGTGACTATTAATATAATCAAGCTCTACGTAGGTTGAGGTGGCCATACACTTGAATTAGTTGTTGTGTCAAATTAATTAAGCTCCATGGAGGATAAGAGGATAAGATGGCCATACGCATGAGTTAGCTGTTGGCCAATGCTCATTTCGCAGACTGCTTCTACCCCATAAACAGGAACACTAGACACCTCTGGAAGTAACCTAACTCCCCTGAATACAAAAGGATCGGTAGTTGATGTTCCAACATGCCAGATGCTTCTCTTTCCCAACAGCATCTGTCAGAGACGCCAGGGGGCCCAATAGACATCAGCTTATCTGCTGCCTAAATTGGCTGGTTGGCCGGCTTATATCTAATATATCGGTGCCTTAACTTCGTCTGTACACAAAACGTAACACTCATTTTAGAGGTCAAGCTACAAAATAAATTGTATTTACTTAAGCCATATTCATCTTTTAGATCAATGTTCCTGATAATCTGTTCACACTAATGTAAGATTTACCTTCATATCAGAGCCATGATATCTAGAATAGATCAATTTTCACACAGATCCAAAGGATCCCATTGACACATGATAGAACCTGTCAGGCTTCTATCCCGGTTCGCGTGTATTTGTGAGCAGGAATACCGCCACACACTATCCTATTCTTGCCTTCGATCATACCAGAACTCTTGATGGAAAGAGCATGGACAGGATCTTTGTCGTTCGTCTGGTCTTGTGCATTGTAGTCCCTGATTGGGGGTTGGAATAAATAAATCACAATGGCCAGCATTATTTATGACGTTGTAGAACAAAAGTGAAAAGACAGAGGATTTCTGCACAGTGTATTTAATGCTAATGCTGCTCCATAAAGGATCTCAGTGTTCGGTGATGTCATTGTTATTCAGTTGCTGTGCAAGATATTGTAATTCCTCCTTGTGTATAACATACAAAGAGGGAGTAGACACTGGGACTGAATGTCACTGGACATGATAAATATACATGTCCTCTTCTGAAAGGACGGGAACATAACTAATAAATAAATCTAATATTCAGACACCAATCGTCTACTATGTCCTAAGCCTCCCATACACTTAGTAAAGCTGTCCGCTGCATTCCTCACCACCTACACATGCAAGATCGGTGCGGCCAAGCGTGCCTGTCTTATCAATATGGAAAAGGGAACCGGCTGTTGCCAGACATCTCTGGGGGCCACTCATCTCCCGAGAACAATAGGATCGGACATGTTGAAATCTAACATGCCACTTAACCAATAAATTGGCCCAAAGTAATATGTAAACATGTGGACGCCATGGTAATAAAGCTGTAAAAATACTCAACGCTTGTGCTAAATCCAATGTTGGACCCAACACCATATTACTTATACCTTTGTGCTTTATCAGCTTCATGTCTGTTATTTCAGTGCCATCATTTGAAGAAAGGGTAAATAATCCATCTCTAGCAGATATTCGCACTGTTTCCTTTATAGCAGGGGCTAAGACATTGAGCCGCAACCAATTTAAACCATTTAGCTGAACAACCAATTACATGCCGAACCGCAGTGTGTAAATTAGACGCGCATTTCTCAGGCCGACACATTAGTGTAACTGATTGATTGGATGCGGTCACTTATCACCAGCAGTTCTTGGGAAATCAGAACAGTCCACATTGTAATTTTGGGTTTATTTTAGGAAGTATCATAGCTGACTAGTGCACGCGTCACAAGGAATGCAGAAATGGAGCGATTCATAGTCACTGTCCTCCTGTATTGCTGATCTGTTAGTGCCACAGAGCCTTGCTTAGTCTCAGGACCTATTCATAGTGCCGTCTTTGAATGATCCGGGCACACGATCTGAGGGTCAACTCAGTGGGGGTCAAGACTATTAATAATGTTTGTATGATGCATTGGACAGGGTTCTGTCCAATAGAAGAAGTCACATTACGGCTTGTTATCATTCATTTATGTAATCACTGTCTAAAGCCACAGATGTGTCACCTGTAATGTTGAGACAGCGGTGGCTCAGTGGTTAAATGTTGACAATGGTTTCTCAGTGGTTAAGTGTTGACAGTCGTGGCTCAATGGTTAAATGTTGACAGTGTCGGCTAAGTGGTTAGCACTGTTGACTTGTAGCACACTATTTAATACCAATTAGAAAAGTCCCCGTCTGTATACGGTATATTAGAGCAAGTAGTTGTCACAGAAGGGTTCCCCTCAGGACCCTATCAGCCAGAGTGGACACCCACCTACAAGCCATGGATGGCGATTAGTGATGAGCAAATGTGCTTGGATAAGGTGTTCTCAGAGCACGCTCCGGGGCTATCAAAGTGTCTTCCGCGTGTTGGAATAATATGTTCGAGTCCCCATGGCTGCATGTCTAACAAACAGGCAATCCCTGCATGTGTGGCCGCTGTGTAACAGCCACGGGGACTCAAACATATTATTCCAACATGCTGGAGACACTTTGCTAGCCCCGGAGCGCGCTCTGATAGCGCCTTATCTGAGCACGTTCGCTCATCACTAATGGCGATTCATCTGTATGAGCGTGTTGGTTGCTGCAGGACAAAGGAGATTATTTTGGGGGGATGTTATGTGAATCATATCTACCGATAAGCTGAAAACTGGTGTTCAGGGGCGACCACACTGTTTAATCATGACCACACTGTTTAATCAGTGGCATCAAAAGCTGGTTTATGTCCATAAGTAATAATAATACACAAGAAGGCTGGCCAGTATGACTGCCGATGGCTGGTATGACAGCTGTCCTAGTCTTCCCCTTGGAGTGTTAATATTGGAAGCGTGCCATGGTCTTAGATGATGTAAGGGAGGGTGCGTTACCAGATTTTTGTATTTAGGACACTTTCTGTAGAGAGTAGAATATTGTAATATCATTCATATGACATGCATATGGTTAGGCTGCTGGACATGTGCAAAGGCGGAAGACAAATGTTTTTGACATTGTATCTCGCAAAACTGATAATAGAGAGAGATAGATAGATAATAGATAGATAATCGATAGATGGATAGATATCATCAATATCTTAAATATTGGTAATTCCCATAGGCTCCTTTGATTCTCTATGTTCAGTGTTGGTTTTGCCCAGGGTCACACTTGTGAGAAACTCACACGAGCCTTACACCTCAATACTCGGCACTGCTGCCAGCACTCGGGACCGGAATCTGCGGCACATGTATTTCTATGCAGCCGAACGCTCCAGTTCGAGTGCCAGCGGCAGTGCCAGGTATTGAGGTGCGAGACTCGTGCGAGTTTCTCGCAAGTGTGACCCCGGCCTTTCTGTCATTTTCATTGACCTGCTTCAATTACTTTTTCAGATGCCGTCCTGGAGAAAGCCATGCACAAATGTATCTTAAAGCCCCTTAAAGGCCACATAGAAAACATGCTGAAGAACTTCCGCACAGTGGACGGATCCTGGAGCCAGCTGAAGGAAAACCTTTTGCTTGTTAGGAAGAGGACTCCTCAGGAACTTGGGGTTTTGACCCCTACGCCAGAGGCGGTAGATGTGGAAAAGATCAGATTCAAGTTCTCTACCATGCAGAAAATGTATTCTCCAGAGAAGAAAGTGATGCTGTTACTGAGAGTCTGCAAGCTCATTTATACATGTATGGAGAATAACTCAGGTACTGATCTTCTGCACTGGATGCTGTTTCCCGTTAGTAGGGTTGATAAGTAAAACAGGCGCAAGAAGGCAATTCCTCAGACATTAGTATTTCCTTGCTTCCCTTATGGCTGATGGCCTAATCTGGTCGTCCGCAGTCAGGGTTAATCAGCGGAGTTGCTGAGGACGGCATGTTTTATTAGAAATATTCTTCTGTACTGGTGATGATGCAATCGGCAGAAACTGTACGCCCCACACTGACTCCGCGGTAAGACTATTGAGCCTCAAACATAATGCATGAAATCTGACGCAAACAGGTAGGTGTACAGTTCAACCCCATCACTTCTATGGGCACTGTCATATGGCTGCCCAGGACATGGAGGTTGTAAAGGAGCCATAATAAGGACTCGTGGTTAGGCCCAAGGTCCAACATAAAGTCAGAAAGGGTTAAATTAACTTCACAGGACTGGATGACATTACTATAATAGAGTTGCTAGTAGTAACATTTTTTCAGGAAGAACTAGTTAAAAGGCACTAATGCATATAAATATTATATATAGATTGGTAAACTATAGATCCTATTCTTGTGCCATTGTCTTCACTTCTACCAGTGGTAATTCTTCATTTCTGTGTCCCTGCCAGGGAGGATGTATGGTGCAGATGACTTTTTGCCAGTACTGACTTACGTCATCGCTCAGTGCGACATGGTGGAAATTGACACTGAAATTGAATACATGATGGAACTGCTGGACCCAACTTTGCTACATGGAGAAGGTAAAGTAAGGCTGTTCTGTAAGGGTGGAGAAAGAAGAATCGTGATAACTGTAATAATAATAACTATAGATTAAAAAAGGGAATGTGTTATCAGAAAATGACCTACTGTTTAAAGAGTAACTAAACTCTTTTTTATATATAATTGTTTCCAATTCAATGCATTTGTCGATTTAGTTATTTTTCCTGGTCAAATTATTTATGAATTATACTTCCTTATATTGTGCTATCTTATTCCACAGCACTTTACAGATATTGTCATCACTGTCCCCATTGGGGCTCACAATTAGTGATGAGTGAACGTGCTGGGATAAGGTGTTATCCATGCTCAGGTGTTATCCGAGTGACTCTGGTGTGCTTGAAAAATATATTCGTGTCCCCACGACTCCATGTCTCCCGGCTGTTCAACAGCTGCAACCCATGCAGGAATTGCCTAACAAACCTTTAAGAAGGTAGAGATGCTTCTCACTACATTAGAATATCATCAAAAAGTTAATTTATTTCAGTTCTTCAAAACAAAAAGTGAAACTCATATATTATATAGTCATTACACACAGAGTGATCTATTTCACGTGTTTATTTCTGTTAATGTTGATGATTATGGCTTACAGCCAATGAAAACACAAAAGTCATTATCTCAGTAAATTAGAATACTTTATAACACCAGCTTGAAAAATTATTTTAAAATCTGAAATGTTAGCCTACTGAAATGTATGTTCAGTAAATTCACTCAATACTTGGTCGGGGCTCTTTTTGCATCAATTACTGCATCAATGCGGCGTGGCATGGAGGCGATCAGCCTGTGGCACTGCTGAGGTGTTATGGAAGCCCAGGTTGCTTTCATAGCATCCTTCAGCTCATCTGCATTGTTGGGTCTGGTATCTCTCATCTTCCTCTTGACAATACCCCATTGATTCTCTATGGGGTCAAGGTCAGACGAGTTTGCTGCCAATCAAGCACAATGATACTGTTGTTTGTAAACCAGGTATTGGTACTTTTGGCAGTGTGGAGAGGTGCCAAGTCCTGCTGGAGAATGACATTTCCATCTCCAAAAAGCTTGTCAGCAGGGGGAAGCATGAAGTGCTCTAAAATTTCCTGGTAGACGGCTGCACTGACTTTGGTCTTGATAAAACACAGTGGACCTACACCAGCAGATGACATGGCTCCCCAAACCATCACTGACTGTGGAAACTTCACACTAGACCTCAAGCAGCTTGGATTGTGGCCTCTCCACTCTTCCTCCAGATTCTGGGACCTTGATTTCCAAATGAAATACAAAATTTACTTTCATCTGAAAACAACACCTTGGACCACTGAGAAAGAGCCATATTATTTTTCTCCTTGGCCCAGGTAAGACGCTTCAGGCGTTGTCTATTGGTCATGAGTGGCTAGACACAAGGAATGCGACACTTGTAGCCCATGTCCTGGATACGTCTGTGTGTGGTGGCTCTTGAAGAAATGACTCCAGCAGCAGTCCAATCCTTGTGAATTTCCCACAAATTTTCGAATGGCCTTTTCTTAACAATCCTTTCAAGGCTGCGGTTATCCCGGTTGCTTGTGCACCTTTTTCTACCACATGTTTTCCTTACACTCAACTCTCCATTAATATGCTTGGATACAGCACTCTGTGAACAGCCAGCTTCTTTAGCAATGACCTTTTGTGGCTCACCCTCCTTGTGGAGTGTGTCAATGACTGCCTTCTGGACATCTGTCAGGTCAGCAGTCTTCCCCATGATTGTGGAGCCTACTGAAACAGACTAAGGGATCTTTCTAAACCATTAAGAAGCCTTTGCAGGTGTTTTTTGTTAATTATTCTAATTTCATTGGCTGTAACCCATAATCATCAA
This sequence comes from Oophaga pumilio, assembly GCA_009801035.1. Taxonomy (NCBI): domain Eukaryota; kingdom Metazoa; phylum Chordata; class Amphibia; order Anura; family Dendrobatidae; genus Oophaga; species Oophaga pumilio. Next base: position 225,496 of record VIAB01001241.1, read on the forward strand.
CATTAACAGAAATAAACACGTGAATTAGATCACTCTGTGTGTAATGACTCTATATAATGTATGAGTTTCAATTTTTGTATTGAAGAACTGAAATAAATGAACTTTTTGATGATATTCTAATTTTTTGAGAAGCACCTGTATATATGTATTTCTCGTGCAATCATTTCTGCACGGGGAAAGAATGGATTCATGCAGAAGTCTCTCTTTGTTATATGTGGCACTTTATAAAGAGTGAAGTCACTTTACATCCAAATGCCGTGTAATGCGTAAATGAAATTTAAGAATGTGGTTTATGAATAGTCATAATAATATATAATGTTAATATTGGTCTTCACCAGTTTCCAGCAGAGGAATAACATGCTGCACCAGTTTTTCCTCTGCCAGTGATATTTTTTGTACAGCATGGTTTTTCCATTGCAGAATTCCGATGTCATTATGGTCAGGTCCTAGTAACTTGTTCCATGCTGCGGAGGAGTTGTATGTCTGAGATAACCCGAGGGGCTCCTCCTGCTTCCTGGACACGTCTAATCAAAGCCATAGCGAAAATAGTCCCTGCCATGGGGAAAATAGCCTGGCACTTAGAGATAATAAAGTGACATTAGACAAAAGTATAGATCTGGAAACATAAAGCTCGTCAGAACAAGCAAGATATGGAATAAGACAACCACGGCTTCTTATGAATACAGCACGTAATTGTTGGCAAAAAGACACTTTTTTATTAATGTCTCTCAATGTGCCTGTGCAGTGTTGTCTTCTCCTACTAGATTTACAGATGATTTTTCAGAATTTTACCATTTATGGCCTATGAGACAATATGGTGGTGTGACATAATAATAATAATAA
>VIAB01001242.1:71859-83455 GCA_009801035.1 Oophaga pumilio
CTATTGTAGATATCATTCACATACACCTGAAATAAAATATCAAAATCAACAAGCAAAATTATAACAGTGTGAAATTAATAACGTAAATTATATCTATTTACAAGACACCAGATGCAGGGAACAAGATAACGGTAGTAAGTGAGCCATAAGAACAAAAAATAATCATGCAGAAAATAAAAGTAGCGTTACTTGCAACAAGTAAAAGTGGACACGGAAATCTGTACCTGTGTACCTCGGACAGAGAGGAATCACTTTCATCAGACCTACAAAGATCAGTAGTAGAGAGTGCAAGAGGAAAGAATACAGGTATCAGAAGGGTAAAGTCTGTGCCAGTGATAGGAGATACAGAAACAGCCCCTGACCACATGAAAAACAAAGATGTGTCCTAGTGCCATGGGGCACATACAGTCCCTAATAATTAGCACACGTTTTCTACTAGAATCGCCAGAAAGGCTGCAAAACTGCAACTAGCGTTTGAATGGAAGCAAATAAAAAGAAAATAATGTGGTGGCCCAGAAGACCTGAACGTTTCTCCAGCCTTAAACATAGTAGTCTTGTGTATGCCTCTGAACAAAAATTAAAAAAAATAAAATAAATAGAAAAGCAGGTTTGCAATATCAAAATTAGTTTGATATTAATTTGAGAACATGTTAACACCAACAAATCTTCTATGAATAAAGATAAAATGTTAATTAATGTTAGAGCGATACTAACCAAGCGACATATATGACAACATCATAGAGGGGGGGAACTGAATGTACTTTTATACACTGAAAATGTAGTTTTTATTCATTTATTTTTTTTTTTAGATAATATTATGATAAAATACAATCTCATTAAACATGAAGAAAAGCCAATAATGTGGGATAATAATGGTATATCCTGCTATCAGTTCTCAGTCTTATCAGCTTTAGTCAAATCCATGACATCACAACCGATTTGTGAACACTGATTTCTAAGAAAAAAAAATAGAAAGTCTCTTCCTATTTATTTCTATTGCAAAACCACTTTGCTGTTCATATGTTCAGTCTTTTGAGCTTTTTCTTTCTGCTTTAAATTTTTTTCCACTAGAAAAATCTGTTTATTACTGACTCAAAGAAACTGTGTGCACTTTCCCCAACTTTAAGTTCACACGTTCAGTATTTGGTCAGTATCTTACCTCAGTATTTGTAAGCCAAAACCAGGAGAGGAACAATCAGAGGAAAAGTATAATGGAAACATTATACTGTATATATACTGTATTTATCACCCACTCCTGATACTGAACGTGTGAACATGGCCCAATGGTAAGGCTAGACAAGGTGGCACTGACGGGACCACACTTCACAGTTTTCTGCCAAAATCACCCTTTATAATAAACCATCACGTCAGTGACGTCCATTTTTGACCAGTTTACATAATATCTTTCAATGGAAGATATTAAATCGTTTCTACATGTTTCATGTATTCCGAATGGATTTTCTTCTGGTAAGGCTTTTGTAAGGAAAAATATCAATATGTTAATGATTAGTTGACAGAAATGTTAGTATTATTTTACTAAAAGCCTAATGAGACTGTCCATAAATGAAATTATAATGCCATTCCCTACTGAAAGTGCTACTTTACAGCATACAGTCCTTGTTTTCATTATTTACGATTTTTAGTTTTACGGGAGACATAAGGTAGTGGATGGATGGTAAACTGTCCAATGTGTGCAGCTGCCTGCAGCTGATAAGCTGCTCAGTAGATGGAGTGGATGTAAGAAATGCCCACCAGAGCGTGGTCTCCTAGATACACGGAGAAGCAGAGTGATAAACAGTACCCACACGCCAGTGTATTACCAACATCAACCAATCCAGTGGTCGTCTTCTATTTTCATGCTTAGGAGATTTAAAACGCATTGTTTAATACAGCTACATGATTAAAGAAGTTTAAAGGCTACATACACCTTTGCACAATGTTTTCTTAATGATTCATTAGCTTCATAAATGCAAAGTTAGCAGAGCTGTCCCACAAACAAAGTACATTTTAATCAATAGATCTTGGAATATTAATAAGTTCCACAATTCGTTGTGTTTAAAAAAAAATGTTCCTGTGATGAAATAACCTTATAAATGTGTCCCTGTTATGTATTATAATATGTACCTGTAATCTCATTATAAATCAATCGAGATATGAACTCTGGTGGCCGTGTTAACTGTTAAGAAACTGACTTGATTTAGGATGAGCTTACAGTACTAGTGACATGGCAAAACACATGCTCCTGTGATAAAACAAACAGGCAGAGAAATGTGTTTGCCATTATACTAACTTATGTTTACTATCCTGACTAGGAGCTGTGTAGGTGTGCAGCAGGCACAGCAAATTACACAGTACATAGCAGTCGTACATTTATAAGATTCCCTCAGGACAGGAACATTTCTTTTAAACACACCCAATTGTGGAACATAGTAATATTCCAAGGTCTATTGGTTATAATGTACTTTGTGGTTAACTTCAAACACTAAAGCATATCAGGGGTCTAAAAACTAAGAACTGAAACTTCATACAATTGTATTAGCTTACGGTAACCACTACCATATGTAAAGATATTTTTTCCATGTCAAAGCTGTCTATAGCCTTGAAAAATAAAAAGTAAAGGAACATTAAAATTAAAATATTGAACTTCAGGCCAGAAACCTGGAGGTCCAATGGGGTCCATTATGCGCTAGTATTTTCCACCAAGTCATGGATCTTCAGCTACGTTTAGTTCCATTTTTCAGAGCAGAACAAAGAAATTTATAAATGTTCATGTGCAAATGTCCAATACTTTGCATAAAAAGGAAAACCTTAATTAACAGGATCATAGAGAGTTGAACTCCCTGTGCAATGATCATAGCTTTCTTCTTCAGGAAATTGGGTTTAACTTTTTAACCAATCTTTACAGCATGGTAACTTCAGATAAGAAAAAAAAAAAAACAGACTCATCTTGTCATTAATTTGGCAGTCTAATTCTAATGCACCACCGTAATTTGGGAATAGGTGAGTGGCTGATTGTATTACTTGTAAGAAAAGGTCTAACCTTAGCATTTTAAGCAATTCTGTTCTCTCCTAAAGCAGTTTTTCTTTTTAATTAACACATATTTTAGTGACCCGATTTATGCAATCTACAATATAGTAAGTACATTAGATGACACTGCTACAGACATTCAAAGATAAAATCAAGAAATAATGGGGGTGGTGGGGGTGAGGCAGCGCATCCAGTAAAATGAACCTTTTATTAACTCTTGCGGCGTTTCAGTTCTAATGAGATTTTCTCTGATGGTTCAAATCCACAGAGGAATGCACCCCCTCTTTCAAATTGCCAGTGTGATGCTTTTACGCTAGTTTTCAATGATAAATACCAACGACAAATACTATATATGGACAAAAGTATTGTGACATCCATGGGAACTTTAATGATATTCTATTCTAAATCCAGGCATTAATACGTTCTCCTTCCCCACTCGCCCAACCACCCTGTCTTTGCGGCCATAACAGCTTTGAGTCTTCTGGGAGAAGGGAAAATGCCTGGTGCCTTGGGATTTATTGCAATGTGTTCATCTGCCTAGGCAGAGCAGTTCATCTCTTGGCAGTTAAATTATTTCGGCACAAATAATACTTCCAAAACTACATCGACAAAAGTATTCAACTTCACATTACACCCCACTCTCAAGCCAGGGGCAATCATATGGAGTTGGCCAATCAACTCTCATCAGCTATAACAGCTTCCATGCTTCTGAGAAGACCTTCTATAAAATTTTAGCATGCATCTGTACGAATTTTTCATCGATTTATCCAGAAGAGCATTCAGACACTGATGTTGGATGAGAAGGCATTGCTCACAATACCTGTAAAATTCATCCCAAAAGTGGCATTCAGCACAGGTGTTTCTGAGGGCCATAAAGTTCTTCCCAACCAAACTCCCCTAACCATGCTTTTATGGAACTTGCTTTGTACAGGTGTTCACTAACTGACTTACTACAAGTTGTCACATTTTATTACAGTACCACGCTCAAGTTCAGCAAGCTCTTTAAAATGACCCATTCTTTCACAAATGTTTGTAAAGGCAGACTGCATGGTTAGGTGTTTGATAGATCATTGTCGCAGTGGGACTGAATGAAAAACATGAATTCAGTGGTTGTCCAAATACATTTTTGCTCATAAAGTACGTGTGATTATGTAGCGCAGTTAAAGAAATACATTTTGTCTAGTCAATGGAAAATAGTCTCGGGAAGACAACCCCTTTAAACATGGAATCGTGAGATCACAAGTCCAACTTCTCTCATCCTTATCAAAAAGCTGCCGTAGCTGTATGAAGCCAGGTGTTGGCATACAACTCCCCTACAGCAGCGTAGCCTTACACCCTGAACGCTTCTTCATTCTGGCTCATAGAATGTGGCCATTATGGCCTCCAATTATCCGGATAGGCTGTACGCACAGGCATTAAAGCAAAGGAAATGTCTGGCTCATGGTAAATTTACAAACTGTGCCATTGATCTTATGGCACCGATGTACAAAATCATGAGCTATCCTTTAACATATGACTGCCTGTAGTAAAATACATTTTAATTTTTCCAACGGAAACATTTAGAGATACACAACAGACTTATGAAGTTGCTGTAAGTGAAAAATATAAAGTATTTAACCACAAAGATAACTGCTTCTGCTGTTCTTCTAAACCTACCAAGGTGCAATATATAAAATTCAGCTTCCTGCTCTTGCACAAAATCTTGGCTCTCTGCCTGTAGAATAGGTACTAAGAAGGAATGACTTAATTCTGCATGTGTAGATCAATTATTCTCAAACTGAATGATTACTTCCTAATCTATTGAATAACAGAATTTAACAGTCTGTCAATCCCTTCCGAAAAGTTGCAGTCTTGTGCCTGCCAATGTAAGGGGTGGCTTATTATCCTAGAACTTACTTATCCTGCTGATATGTTGCGTTTCCCTGAGAAACTGTGAGACGGCTAAAAACATTCAGTTCATTACGGGTTCGGCTCGTTGGGGAAGAAGGAGGTGATAGACTAGCCTCTGAGGTTCCCGAGTCTGAGCTACAAGAAAAAAAGAACACGGAATGCTCACTTCAATGGGTTATAAAAGATGGAAGTCAGTACAGCACAGAGACTCATGCTATACAAGCCTGCTTTCCAAACAGCAATTTAGAGGATTCTTGTGAATTAAACAAGGCAACTCCTGAAGCATGGTCTCCACTAACAAAAAACAGAGGCTTACACAAGAACAATGAGACAAAAAAGGCAAAGCCAGCGCAACACGTATTGGCACATATTCTATACAAAACTGGAACAGAGTACCTCAATTTATCTAATTTGTAAATGTCAGCTACCACTAAATGACTGTAGTCATGTCCTGGAAGCAACGCCAGCACACAATACACAACATGTCCAAGGAGCATACGTACAATTTTTGTTCTTTGGATTTACCCAGCTTCTCCCCACTCCTTTCATAGGTTTTCCTCCTTGATGAAGGAGAAGGCTCAGGAATACGTCTTTCAGCTGATGCATTTGGCTTAGACCTGAGAAGTATACCAATACCAAGACAATTCTTAAAGTAAACACAGAACACGGTCACCTCAGACAGTACAAGCTTTTAAGAGCGAAGCATGAATAATTTAACCAGAATGTTTGTTGGGACAATTTTCTATACTATATCCATGCTCACAAACATGGGAATGTATTTAACCACAGCGCTAAGATAAAACACAAAGCATGTAAAAATATTACACACATTCCAAACATAATGTTCACCTTGAACCCTAGCTTTAAAAAATGTTCACAAAAGAAGTTTAGAATTTAGTTTTGCAATCAACATATTGTTACTGAAGGGAACCTGACAACCTAAAAAAAAGCCGTTTACCTGCAGATACAATGTCAATCTACAGATATATAACATGTAAATCATGTCTGACTGGCTTACTGGAGCGGCAGCTACAGGGAGAAAATGAAGTTATATTCTCCCTGCAGCTGCTTGCTTCCAGTCATTGGGTGGTGCAGGGAGGTGTAACAGTCACGGCTCACTGCACAGTGAGCATATTTATCACTCCCCCGAATATGGACTGACAGCCTGCTCTGCACACAGATCTGCAGCATGTGTATGCAGTAGAACAGGCTGTCAATCAACATGCTGAGGAGTGATAACAGCACGCTCACTGTATAAATGAGTGATGACTGTAATCACTCCCTGTGCCACCCAATGACTGAAAGCGAGTGGCTGCAGGGAGAATATAGCTTCATTTTCTTCCGATAGCCATTGAACTACCAATCCTGTGAAGCATGACTTTAGAACTATTTACCTGCAGGTTACCACTATATCTGCAAGTTTTAGGTTTTATAGGGAACCTGTTATTCCACAAAAACAAAAGTAGTTTGTAAAGTCTCATAGGTTGCAATGTAAGACAAAATAATTTCCTATTTTGTATTAGGTCTACAGAAGTGCAGCAGACTGAGTCCTTTGTCAGGTCTACACATCTTGTTCATTTAACTCCATATAAACATCCATATTTCTGCTGGTTCTTATATAAACAAATCTAGGTAGCCATTGTGTTCTTCAGGTTAGACATCTTCTACAGGGCATAACTTTCTGCTGCTTTGTATTATTGGAAGCTTTTGTCAGACTAATTTACAATGACTATTGTAAAAACTACAGTACATTAATCACCAGCACAAGATCTCCATAGACACAAAATATGTAAAACCTACTGGAAATTTTAGTTAAAAAACAGATAATGAGAATATAATTTAACACAGAAACACTAAGAAAAAGCAGGTATTTACATGCCAATGCAATGATTTATGAATGTCACCATAAACAGCAAAATTAAGTTTATTGGTAAACATACAGTCTAACTGAAATCCAAAAGCAAGAAGAAGCTCGAAAACTCAATGTCTACCTCAAACACTAAATTCTAGAATAAGCAAAATCACACAAAGTCTACCTCAAACACAAAGTGCCTGATTCACAAAGACAGGCGTTGTTCACACTGGTCTTGATTAGGGGGCATTCTGAAGTCAGACGCTCCTTGATTCATAGGTGCCAGAAATCTCACTCCAGGGAAAAACTGGAATGAGAGTTCTGGTGTTTGGAACTAACTTTAGCATAATGCCTCAGTCATGCTCCACACATTTTGGCAGAGCTGGGAGAAACTTTCTAACATGAAAGCCTTGATGAATCAGTCCTTAATTCTAGAATAAGAATAAGAACATACAAAGTCTACCTCTAAAATTAGAAGAAGCCAGAGTATTTGAAGTTTCCATTAAAAAAAAAAAAGAAAAAGAAACATACAGTCTACAGCAAACACTTAGACGATGACTCATTAAAGCAAGTTTTTGCGCTGCGTTGTGCAAAAATGTTGCGACTTTTGCAGTTTTCACCCAGTTTTGCCCAGCTACCCCAAAAAGAGAGAAGCTGGCGAGGGAAGTCACAGTGTCTGGCTCCAGCACGCCCCTCATCATGGTAAATCAGGGTCTAAAGCTATTACGTGCTAAGACATACAGTGCCTTGAAAAAGTATTCATACATTGTGAACTTGTCCATATTTTTTTACTTTACAACCATAAACAAGTTCTTTTTATATGGATTTTATGTGATATGCCAACACAAAGTATTTGTAAAGAGTAAAGGAAATAATGAATGGTTTTCTAACTACCGTATTTAGAATATATAAATCTGAAGATTATGACGTGCATTTGTATTCAGAGTCAATACTTTGTAGGACCACCTTTTGCTGCAGTTACTGCTGCAAGTATTTGAATGTTTGTCTCTATCAGATTTTCACATCTAGATACTGAAAATTTTGCCCAGTCTTCTTTGCAAACTAGCTCTAGCTCAATGAAATTGGATGGAGAGAGTCTGAAACAGCAATTTTCAAGTCTTGAGACAAATTCTCAATGGGATTTAGGCATAGACCATTCAAACACACAAATATGCTTGAGCCAAACCATTCCATTGTAGCTCTGGCAGTATGTTAAGTGTCTTTTTCCTGCTGGAAGTTGAACCTACACCTCAGTCTCAAGTCTTCTGCAGCCTTTAACTTGCTTTCCTCTAGGATTGCCCTGTATTTAGCACCATCCATCTTCTCATCAACTCTAACCAGTTTCCTTGTCGAAGAAAAGTATCTCCACAGCGTGAAGTTGCCACCATCATGTTTGTCGGTGGGGATGTGTTTTCAGAGCAATGTGCAGTGTTAGTTTTTCGCCACACACAGCAATTTGTATTTAGCCCAAAAAGTTGTACTTTGGTCTAATCCGACCAGAGCACCTTCTTTCATATGCCAGTTGTGTCCCCTCAATGGCTTTTTGCCATCTGCAAACAGGACTTCTTATGGCTTGCTTTCAAAAATAACTTTCTTCTTGCCACTCATATAAAGGAGAGATCTGTGGAGTAGTTGTCCTGCGAACAGATTCTTCCACTTGAGCTGTGGATCTCTGCAGTTCCTCCAGAGATATCGGCTTCTTGGCTTCTCTATTTAGTGCTCTCCTTGTTTGACGTGTCAGTTTAGGTGGACAGCCATATCTTGGTAGGTTTGCAGTTGTGCCATAATCCTTCCATTTTTGAATAATGGATTGAACAGCGCTCTGTGATATGTTCAGAGCTTGGGCTATTTCTTTTTTGGAACTTAAACCTGCTTAATGCTTCTCCATAATTTTATCCCTTACCTGTAAGGTGCATTCCTTTGTTTTCATGATGCTGTTCGAACTCTAATGTTCTCAAACAAACCAGGCCTTTACAGAACAGTTGAGAATGTATTACACGCAGGTGGACTCAATTTATATGTGACTTCTGGAGGTAATTGGCCACTCAGGATTCTATTTAGAGGTATCAGACTACAGAGGGTTGATTACAAACACCACAATTTTCAGATTTATACTTGAAAAATAATTAGAAAGCCATGTATAAATGTCCTTTACACTTTATCAAGAAGAAAGTAGATCATACAAAGTCTACCTCAACCACTAAGTCTAAAAGAAGCTAGAACATACAAAGTCTACCTTAAACACTAGAGCTAAAAGAAAGTAGAACATAAAAAGTCTACCTCTGACACTAGAGCTAGAAGAAGCAAGAACATACAAAGTCTACCTCAAACACTAGAGGTAAAAGAAACTTGAATATACAAAGTCTACCACAGACGCTAAAGCTAGAAAAAAAATAGATAAAAGATGCAAACAGGTAAGAAGATTACTAGCAGCTTGTCCATTTCTGTATTCTATGAACAATGGAAATCACATGCAGTTGTAGCACCTGCAATACCCTCTTGATTTCAGTCTGGCCATCTATCATAATTTCCTGCTAAAAAGGGTAAATATGTGAAAATGCAATTCTGCAATGTTGAGTCAGTTTTCAATTTCCATGACAAACACTGCTGCCTGTGATTATTCAGCTTTTTCTACACCTAGTCACTTGAACTGAGCTTTATTGAGGGCATAGTTTTATTAAATAAAATAAATCAAAAAAATGAAAGGGCCATTACTATTTCAGGATCGGTAGGGATCCCAGCTGTTGCACATCCCCAGATGAAATATTGATAGCATATCAGTTAGAACTAGATATTAAATCAAAACATAAAAAAGATCAGGTCTTCAAGACAAATAAATATAAAAATAAGATTACCTTGTTCTTAAATTTGCAGTTAGATGTTCCAACATTATAACAAGATGCTGATGCAAGATGAAGTATTAATCTATTTCTCCACTGACAATGGCAACAAAAAGAGGTCCTAATCTTTGTTATTTGTCTGTTTACTGACTTTTTTTTCTAATTTTGCATTTGATCAAGCTTTGCTTTACTTTTCGCACACTGCGCATGCAGAGAATTTAGTGGCACTAGAGGAGATGAGATTTCATGCAATTTTCATTCTTTCAAGGAAAATTAATGATGGATGTATATGGAAAAAAATGATGGCTTTATACTATAGCAACAATGAAGTAGAGATGCCTAAAGTATCCCTTTCTAAAAATGTATAAATAGGCAGCTTGGCATTTCTGAAAGCCAGAAACAATCATCATAATGGATTTTGGGAAACGAAGCAGTTAAGCTTCAAGATGATTATTGCTAGATAACTCTCATATCCTTGAATAATGACATGCAGAGCGGAGGAGATTACAATGTAATAGTGTAATGGATCCTTCACACCCATGGGATGTGAAACGTTAATAAATGGCATCTACCTGTTTTAATGCAAAAGAATCAGACTCTTGCATCATAATAAGTGTCCTAGAGATAATACATTAAAAAAAAGAACAGAAAGGTGCAGATTATCTGCAAATCTTATACATTACACATCATCTAAACACTATACACATTAACACAGTCTAATGAATGAAAACTTTACCTAAACTAACAATGTGCACCCCTTATGAACAAAGCAAAAGTTATTTGTATGGTGGAGCTTAGCAGGAAATGAAAATGTGCTTAGTACATGTTCCATGCTCTCTGGCCAAGTCCAGTCTCTTACAGACATGCAGATCATCATTAAACTGAAGGAAACAGTCTAAGCAGCCTTGGTTAATGCAGAGCAGATAGACTTACATGCTGCCTATTTTAGAAGATAAGCCAGAAGGTGAGGGCAATGTGTCTTTCTCCCTAACAGAACTGGAACTTGTCTCCAGATGTATCTCCATCCCTTGCACTTCTGGAACAGGGGGGAGGCAAGTAGACAAGCCACTATCTCCAGTTCCTAGATCAACGGCGTTCTCGCTGCTATCTGCATAAAGCAACTCCTGCTGGGTTGTAGTTCTCCTCCGAGCCTGTTTAGATGACAAGACAACATTACCTAAAGTTGCGACATCAATATGAAAGGAATTATACCACTTCTTACATTACTTAGATTTTTTATTCTGATATATAATATATTTATGTTAGCGGTTAAAGGCATGTTTAACCATGAACCGTTTTAGTGTGTTTTTGGAATTAAACTGCATAAAAAGGGCCACAGCTGAACGTACAACCTTGAAAGCCTCAGAAAATGGAGAACTGTCAGCATTCTGTAAAGATTCAAGCTCCTGATTCATCAAGCCAGGCATGAACAACGTCACTCTTGATGAGGGTATGTGTTGGAGTTAGACATTCCTACTTTCATTAAGAATCTGACACCTCTTAATGAATCGGGAGCATCTGACAAGTGGTATGGGTGTCCGTACGAGACAAATTTTGCTATGGAGCAAGGAGCGCCACATCTCATCATGAATTAGACAAGATGTGGAGTCACGCCCTAGTTCTGTCCTTTTTGGTAGAGCTGGTAGAAACTTGCATGAAAATGGCAAAAGTTGCAAAATGTTTGCGCTACTCAGCTTTTGCGACTTTTCAAAGCAGAATTCTGTCGTAATCACCAACTGCTAGACTGATAAATGTTTGATGGATGGGACAACCACCTATTTCCAAAATGTCCTGTGTCTGTGGTTTCTACAGTCAAAGTCTATAGGACTAGTTGAGATAGCCAAGTACAGTTCTCAGCTATCTCCATTAGCTTTAAAGTTTTTAAATGACGTGATAGACATGCATACTACAAGTATGTGAAATCATAGCAAATGCCATCTTAGAATACATCGAATATGTGGCACATACCTTAAAGGGAATCTGTCA
>VIAB01001242.1:131906-143834 GCA_009801035.1 Oophaga pumilio
CATAGCTTCCCCTTGTAAAGCTCAACACCACCATAGCCTCCCTTTGTAAATCAACACCACCATAGCCTCCCCTTGTAAAGCTCAACACCCCCATATCCTCCGCTTGTAAAGCTCAACACCCCCATAGCCTCCCCATGCCCACCCAAACATCACATGCACATGAAAAAAAATGAACACCACATACTCACCTCGGTCTCGATCCCTGGAGCTCCTCTTGTCTCCCTGCTTCCGGTGCACTGACTCTCCACACCGCAGCACACAGCTGACTCAATGAAATGTCATCTCGTTAGCTGTTTCACATGCTGATTGGTGGAGGAAGTGGCCGGAGGCCCCTCCTCCATCAATGCAGTTGGCGGCGCCTATGGAGACAGAGAGCGGGTAGGCACAGTGCGGCCCGTGGACCGCTGTTTTCCAGTCCCTCGGCTGTCTCGGTCCGTGGGCTGGACTGAGACAGCCGGAGGTCCGCACTTTGCCCACGGGCCGCACTTTGCCCAGGTCTGGGCTACAGACTTGAGCAGTCAGAAAGCTATGAGAAGCCTGCACTGAAGTTTACTGCATGCACGCTGTAGAACTGCTTTCCCCAACTCCAGTCCTGTTTTCAGGATTCTCCTATTATAGGTGATACTTTAAGACTGGAGTTGGGGAATAATGCTTTACAAGATAGACATTATAAAGGTTTTAACACTAAACCGAATTGCAAATATGTTTTATTTCGAAAAGTACTGTCAAAACAATAAGAAATGGGTTCAAATATGTACATGGTCTTTAAGCAGAAGTTGAAGTGTATAGAGTGAAATTAATAAATACCTGTGATGTGCAATTACGACATGAAACATGACAATTCTTTTTTTTTACAGTGTTTTTACCATATTTCTTTGTCACACAACACATCATAAATGGAAAAAACAGAATGTGAGATTAAATCAGAAGTGTAAGGAAACAAAATTAAATTGTCATTGCCCTAGAAAAAAAATGTAAAAAAAAAAAAATAATAATTGTTAGATCAAAAAAGATGTGCAGATGGCATATAGAAAAACTGCTTAGTACAGACTGAGACAAACAGTGGTCACATGCATTAAGGGCTGATATTTTTACATAATAAAAACAGTATCAGATTAAACAAATATTTTACTGCTGACTCTGCTGCAGAAATTGCTTTGAAAATGGGACCAGTCACAGCCATGGTTTCTTTGGGCAGCACAAGTCTGAGAGGAGAGCAGGACAAACCCAGTCTTGCTATAAGTAATCTAATGTAGAAAATACAGTATGCCTATAGGCATCTGTTTAGTGCTTTATCTAGTAAAATGTACAAACTTGTTTCCTTTAATATCAGCAACTTATGCATTGCACTTAAAAAGTTAACCTGTCTTTCGATTCATGCTGCTCGGACCACGGAAAATATGAATCAGGGACAGTCTTCCTTATTAGAAATACTGAAACATATAAGGAAAAACACGTACAAAGAAGGAACCAAGGTATCATAATAAAAGATATAACTTTATTAGATTTTTAAAAATATTGTACAGAGCTTTGAAGGTAGTGAACAGGAGTTCGACTGCCCCGGAAGAAGGCACTTCTGCTGAAACGGGCGTTGGGGTGGTGGCACCGCAGGTCTCAGATATCAACATAACCATCTATACGTTCTATATCCTTTTTTTTTACATATCTCTATATGTGTTTACGTTCACTGATGGGTTTACTCTTCTCCTTGATATATCAGGTACTTGCCTTATTATGCATGGGAACTATCTCCGTACATAGATATTTTAGAACTTACTTTCTGTATCTCTGACCTACAGTTCCACGTTCTCTGGTTGCTATACTGTTCACTACTCTTAAAGCTCTGTACAATATTTTTAAAAATCTAATAAAGTTATATCTTTTATTATTATACCTTGGTTTCTTCTTGGTGCATTTTTTTCCTTATTCAGTGCCTTAGTGCACCTAAACCTTTTTGCATGAATGCTTCTATGTTGACACATTTGTCTATATTAACATTGACACTGTGTATTGTTACCCCCATATGCTTTATCTTATTAGAAATACCTATGCCGCTCTCTGGCCTCACTCTGGGTCCCACCACCTTTTCAAACGAAAAAAAAATTACCAAGGCTACTGAGGTGACTAGTCACTGTGGCAGGCCACCCCTGCCTTCTCACTGCTTTGTGCTGCATGATTGAAAAGTCTCTCTATCCAAGCACACAAATGGAGAGACCTGGTAATCAATCAGGTTAGGGTGGGTCACAATAAGGTTAACAGTGATTGGTCATCTCAGTTGCTTCATTCTGGGCCAGTTCTTTAAAGGGAGCTTGTCAGTCCAGTCATATCAAGCTTCCTAAGACGTCTATATGGGTATGTAGGTCATGACTAAAATCATACCTTAATCTCTGCGATCGGTTGCTTTATTCCAGAGAAATCCACGTTTTTCTTAATTTGTAAATAAGCTGTTAAAATTATATGCCAGACACAGATCTGCCCAAGAATCTGCCTCCATACCTTATTTTAAATGAAAGGGGGAATTACCAAAGTGAGACATGTAATGACTGACAGACTGCTCTCCTGATCTCACTGCAAAGCTGTGTGTGATTTTAACTAACACAGTGAAGTATTGTTTCTCTGAAAAGCTGGAAAATTTCAGAGCAAAATATAATTGCTTGCAATAAGGAGACTGTCCCTGATTCATGCTACTCATGGTTCAGGCAGAAAAAAAAACACATGACAGGTTCCCTTTAAAAATAATAAGATAGTGCTCTTTTAATAGTCATATGCAGGTTATATTTTATGCAAGAGTGGCTTAGTGAAATGATTCAGAATAACCCACTCAAAGCACATAATTATACCCCACTAGATGAAGAGTATCCAGAATCTTCTTTTATGGGTGCAAAGTGTTTGTTATAGTAAGAAAATACATATATTATATTTAATATTTACAGTATTTGAGCTGCAGAAGTATCACTTGGCAGTGTAACTTTTAAAGAAAATCAGCCATTATATTGAATAAAGTAGTAATCCAAACATCTGTTTCAGTAAGAAAATGGCTATTTGGTCTCTGAGTGACAACCCCTGACCTACACTGAAGACTTGGGGTTGTAAAAGGCTCTGATTAGCATAGCAAACACTTTGCTCCAAAAAGATATCTTACAACTATGTCAGATCATTGGGTTAAGAGATGTACTAGTTAGTTATTCTCTTTGTATAACTGATCATATAAAAAAAATAAAATAGACAGATAAAGGGGAGTATTCCAACCTTCTTTCTTCTTGATTGTTTTCTTGAAGCTGCTGTAGCCTTCAAAATCAGAAGTACAGTATAGGCAGCCAAACCAATGAAGGACAGACCAGACAAACAATGAAAGTTACAAAAGGTAAAAATGGTGCATGATCTTGCTGCCATCAATAACACAGACTGCACAACATTGTTAGCAATGCATAAATATCTTTATAGTGCCCTAAATAATCTGCAAATGGTTTTTAGGTCCATTTTTAAGGGAACCTAAGGACATTTGTCTATACTTTGTTTTTTAGTTAAAAATGCAGTACCGAGATGGTTCCTGGTGGTCAGAAGTTTCTTTTTTCAAAAATGACTCATGCTGAATACATGAACAGAAATTCTCCTGAGCACATGATCCCTTTAATGTCATGGAACAGCCAAGTTATAGAATGTGTCCTCATATGGAAAGCTGTACATAGTAATATGTATATATTTGCTACCAAAAGTGCCTTTACTAAATTATCACCAAAAGAAGGAAAATGGTTCCTCACTTGATTTCTCTATTTGAAGTCCAAGAACGCAACAGTGTGCGACCCACCATTTCCTATGGGGTCAACAAGACCATGAGGAACTGGGGTCTCTGTTCCACAACTACCACTGCTAGTATCTAGTGGGAGGTCTAATAGTTGCTGTATCCTTTTATGTTTCTTCTCTCGACCTATATGAAAGGTCAAGTGTTTTGGTAGACTCAGCAATGACTTTCTGAGCAATTTCCAATTTCCTCATCATAGTGCAAGTATGCTCAAGGGAAAAACTTTTGGTGATGGCTGAGATTAAACAATCATAAAAAATGTAACCACTAAATGGTTACTTGACACTATTCATTAAGCTAGATTTCTCCACATGAAGGAGATTAAGATTATCAAACATCAAAATCTTCTGCAAACTGTATTGTTCCTATTCGTACTCAATTATCTGTCTCAGGTAACATAAGTTTAGTTTTAATTTTCCAAATAACGCTGAAAAAAAATTACGATACCTTCTGGTTTCCCTTCAGCCAAAGAAAGTTTTTGTCTGAGATAATTTTGATATATGAAGCAAGCTTTGTGATACTTATAATATCTAGTGAACGTGAAATGCACATGGCCTCATAAGGACATGAAAAACCTTCATGCAAATGCATACTAATCTCCAGTGATAAAGGGTAGCTCACTCCAGTGGTCTGTACCAGGATAGGAAATGATTAAGTCAGATGTGCTTCTGATGAAGTACTGTCCCATTCACCTAACCGCTGCAGCCAATCACTGGCCTCAGCAGTCAGGTTAAGTATAGAACGTTATGTTAAATCTTCCTACTCAAGAGGAAACCACCAAAGTCTGAATTGCATTTGCCTTTTTTGCTGCTGCATCACATTGTTGACTCATGTTCAGTCTGTGATCTATTAGTATACCCAAGTCTTTTTCACATGTGCTGTTGCTTAGCCCTATTCCTCCCATTCTGTATATGCTTTTTTCATTTTGATTGCCCAGATGTAGTACTTTGCATTTTTCACTGTTAAAAAACATTCTGTTAGTTGCTGTCCACTGCTACAGTTTATTTATATCTTTTTGAATCCTCTCTCTCTCTTCTCTAGTATTAGCTATCCCTCCTAGCTTTGTGTCATCAGCAAATTTAATCAGTTTACCCTCAATTCCTTCATCTAAATCATTGATAAAGATGTTGAACAATACAGGGCCCAAGACAGAGCCCTGTGGTACCCCACTTGATACATTCTTCCAACTGGATGTGCAGTCATTTACTACCACTCTTTGGGTCCTATCACCAAGCCAGTTATGAATCCACCTAACAGTTGCCTTGTTCAATCATAAGCACATAGTAACACTCACAAAGAAATAACACTCCCCACCATAGCTAGATCAGGTTTCTCAGTGCCTGAGATGTAATGATACAGCTCTGATCTCCTGGTTTGACCTCCTACATGAGTCAATGTGGGTAGAGGGGCAGCATAGCTGAGTTTAGCTATGTCACATTACAAATTATCAGCTCGCCTGAGTGTGACAGTAATCATGCTTATGTCTTCTACACTCAAGTAAGTTATAATCGCTCAGCAGGGAGAGCAGGGTTATTATTACTACTCACACAAGAGCATTCTGTTTCAGGAAACGTCTGTATGAGATGTAATGTCACCCTACCCTGATCTCTCTGCAGAGTGATTACAAGTTGAGCACAACAGACATAAGTGTGATTACTGACACGTCTTAACATAAAGTGTGTGGGCATGGCAGTAAAGCAAAGCTGATGGAAGAGTTTGTAATGTAACATGGCAAAAAATACTCAGCCCTCCACTCACAGGGACCTTACCTGAAAGGTGTGTGTCATCTGTGCTTTCCAATCACGCAGGAGGTTAGACCTGTCCTGTACCACATACACATAGAAATCTGCTTTTACTTATAGTGGGGGGGTGCCCTTCTTTCTTTTTCGCATTGTGGCCTGCTTATCATTGGCCAGTATGATACAGGGGGAAGAAGTACATGCCCCAATTTAAAACTATTATAACAATCACTTGTACTTAAAAATAGGTAAACTCCTTAAGTGCCAAATACTATGACTGCTAATATCTCTGCAATGGAGAGGTGAAATTAAAAGTAAATTAAACAAAAAAAATGTTTATTTTACTCTGCATCCACTATTACATTGTGTGCCACATTCAATATGAAAAATTTGGCGAGAGGTCCTTTTTAAATTTCTCTTATTACTGTAATATTCTTAAACTGTTAGGGTATATACGTTCACAAGATGTTCTGAAGTGGATTCCACTCCAAGTTTCCCATTCATTCACTGAATGCAAGTGTGTTCAGCAGTTTTTAAGCTTTCCTTTCATAGCTACCGTATACAAATCATTTAAAAAGACAAAAATTCATTTTATGGAACTGCAAAATTGCTTATGGCCCATACACATGAAGGCAATTTGCACTACAGCAATGTGTGTTGTTACTGTGTGTTACCGGATGGCAAAAACCACCTTGAAAAATACATATCACACTACAATTGTGTCCACTCACGTACTTATTTATTCGCTTTGTTGGAAAACCTTTGATCACGATTAACATAGCTCCTCTAGTAACTAATATAAATTAATGTGGTGTTAATTAGATCTGGAATGCTCCTGATCTACCTGACCAGTTGCAAATTCACTGGGACTCATTATAGTAACTGTGGCAACTCATAAGCTCGATGTAATTAATTCAAGAGACCATATGCTCATTCTTGTGGTTTGTAGTAAAGTATAAAAATGAAATTTTATAATCTAGCATGTACAAACTCATGATTTTTTTCTCAAGCTACCCATGCACTGTAAAAAATGCAGAATCTATATGACAATCAATGCAAAGCAAGTGCTGATGAAATCAAGCAAGAGAAATTCAAAGTCTGAAATGAGGTCTAATAGGATGTACAGTAATAAAAGCGAGTGAAAAAAAAAAGTCAGAAACTGAAGAAAAATATGGAAATGGTTGACATTACCTTTTCTTTTTCTTCTTTTCAATTTTCTTCAATTTCTCTATATCTTTTTTTGCCATATCGAGAATTTCAGTGGTTTCCTTTTCAGCGGGAATCAAGGCGGCGGAGAATGGAGAAGAGAAATAAGAGGCTCTTGATGAAGCTCTTGACAAGTTCTTTCGGAGATTTTCATTCACAGCCTCACTTTCTAACAATTTCGCACTGATCACGAAAGAAAAAAAAAATATTAAGAAACCGCTTACATAAAAAGATTCCAAACATTTATTGACGAGCACCATGTCATAAACCTGACAGGCCACATTATGGTCTATATGGGCTGCTAGGCGCTATTGGTGTCCATTATGCAATAGCCATTTTCATTTTCTGCACCTATGACAGAGCAGAACAACAGATATGTCTATTACTCCCTTAAAGGGGTGGTCCAGTTAAAACAAACAAGACAGGTGATAACTTAACCAGTGGATGTCCTACCACTGGGACACATACTGTGGAGTCTTTATTCCAAATGTGGAAACTTTTATCCTTGTCAGGAGGCTGTTCCATTCTCTATGCGCTGCAGGAAAAAGCGAAGCCCCACAGGGAATGAATAGAGCACTGCTCTTGCATGCGTCGTCACTTCATTCTAACAGGGATAAAAGTTCTGCTGGCAAGTGGAAGTCCTAGCAGTTGGACCCCCCACTGATCAACAAGTTATCAACAAGTTATCATCTATCTTGAGGATACCTTGTTTTAACCGGACAACCCCTTTCAGATTCTTTTTTCCTACTTAAACAAAAAATTAGCAAATTATCTTGAAATCAATTTTACAACTGTAATACATGAGCATCACCAGTAGATGGCAATAAAGTTTAAGCAAAGAATATAGTGACAGCACCAAAAGGAAATTGTGCAAAATTAGTTCATCTGTAACACAGAATCGCTTACTAACTGACATAAAATGATTTAGGGGAATATAGGGGATTAGGTTACTGAAATACTTTACCGAAGGTCTTCAATCTCTTTGATGTAATTATGTATCATGTTGCTAATTTCTTCATTACCATCACCTGCAAATACAAAGTTAATATTAAAATGATGTTAGATAAAAGAGGTTATATTTTACAGCTATATTAAAGAATGAGGAGCATTAAAGGAAATCTGTCAGTAGGATCAACCCTCCTAAGTCATCTATATGGGCATGAAGACCATAGAAAGATGAATAAAATGATACTTTGAGATCTGTGATCCCATGTCTTATTCCACAGAAATCCACATTTTCCTTGTAAATTAGATGCTAAGATCTATTGGCCGGATACAGATCTCCCTGAGAATCTGCTTTTAGAACTTATTTTAAAGGAAAGGGGATGCTATCAGTGTGATATGTAATGCCTGACAGTCTGCCCTCCTTATCTCACTGCAGAGCTGTGCATGATTATTCTTAACACAGTAAAGCAGGGCTGAGCCTTGTCTCATTACAAAAAAATCTACAGTTGTAGTTCTCTTCTCATACTGCTGCCAGCTCAGCTGTACTCCACCCCCCTACATTGGCTGCCTTGAGATGGAAGCTTAAGTAGTATTAGCGATGTCAGCTCTGCGGCACAGCTGTACCAGATTACACCAATGAGAGGAGAAATGCAGCTGCAGGCTATATATAAATAGAAAGATATTGAGGGAATACTTGGCTAACATAAAAGAATTTAAGTCTCCAGGTCCAGATGAATTACACCCCAGAGTACTGAAGGAGATAGCAGAAGAAATTTTTGAACCACTCTCCATAATCTTTGAAAGTTCTTGGAGAACAGGAGAAGTCCCAGAAGACTGGAGAAGAGCAAATGTTGTTCCTATCTTCAAAAATGGGAAGAAGGTGGACCCAGAGAGAGGGTGAGTCTGACTTCTATACCAGGAAAGATCTTTGAACAACATGTATGTAAGTACCTATATAAGAATGAAGTGATTAACCAGAGTCAGGATGGGTTTGTAACTAATAAGTCATGTCAGACTAACTTAATATTCTTCTATGACAGAATCACTGACTGGGTGGATCAGGGAAATGCTGTAGATATAGTATATCTGGAATTCAGCAAAGCATTTGACAAAGTATCTCACACCATCCATATTGAAAAAATGACTAAGTATGGAATGGACAAGGCAACGGTTAGGTTGATTCATATTTAGCTTAGTGATCGGACCCAAAGAGTGGTAGTAAATGGCTGCACATCCAGTTGGAAGTATGTATCAAGTGGGGTACCACAGGGCTCTGTCTTGGGCCCTGTATTGTTTAACATCTTTATCAATGATTAGATGAAGGAATTAAGGGTAAACTGATTAAATTTGCTGATGACACAAAGCTAGGAGGGATAGCTAATACTAGAGAAGAGAGGATTCAAAAAGCTATAAATAAACTGGAGCAGTGGGCAGCAACTAACAGAATGGTTTTTAACAGGGAAAAAATGCAAAGTACTACATCTGGGAAATCAAAATGAAAAAAGCATATACAGAATGGGAGGAATAGGGCTAAGCAACAGCACATGTGAAAAAGGCTTGGGTATACTAATAGATCACAGACTGAACATGAGACAACAGTGCGATGCAGCAGCAAAAAAGGCAATACAATTCTGGGATGTATTAACAGAAGCATACAGTCTAGATCACGTGAAGTCATTATTACCCTCTACTCATCTTTGGTCAGACCTCATCTGGAATACTGTGTCCAGTTTTGGGCACCACATTTTAAAAAAAGACATCAACAAACTGGAGCATGTTCAGAGAAGAACGACCAGAATCGTGAATGGACTGCAAATCATGTATTATAAGAAACGGTAATCCGAATTTGGGAATGTTTAGCTTGCAAAAAAGAAGACTGAGAGGAGATTTAATAGCGGTCTACAAATATCTCAAGGGCAGTCACATTGTAGAAGGATCATCTTTAATCTCATTTACACAAGGAAAGACTAGAAGCAATGGGATGAAACTGAATGGGAGGACACACAGAAAATATATTAGAAAAAACTTTTTGACAGCTAGGGTGATAAATGGGTGGAACAGGCGGCCACGAGAGGTGGTGAGTTCTCCTTCAATGGAAGTCTTCAAACAGAGGCTGGACAGACATCTGTCTGGGATGATTTAGTGAGTCTTGCATTGAGCAGGGGGTTGGACCAGATGAACCAGGAGGTTCCTCCCAACTCTACCATTCTATGAATCTATGTGTTTGTAATTAGGTAAAGTTCAGCTCTGCTGTACTGCGTTTGTTATAATCAAGCACAGTTCTGCAGTGAGATTAGGAAAGTAGACCATCAGTCATTACATGTCTCAAACCGGTAATACCCTCTTTTCTTTTGAAATAAGCTCTGGAGGTCGATTCTCATGCACATCAGTGTCTGACCCAAAGATAGTAACAGCTAATTTACATATTAAAGGGAACCTGTCACCAGAAAAAACGCCATTATATGGGGTTAACCACCATTCTAAAAATACAGAACTGTGGCTGTAAACACACCCCCAACCCTGACTGACACTGGCTCTACAATGAGGTCGGCTGTCAGTCAGACCCGGTGGAGTGGGGCAGTGGGGTGAGGTGGGGGGTTGGGGGGCAGTTTACGAAATGCTGCCGGGGGAATAAAGTTCATTTTCTCCCGCAGCGCTATTAACCTGCAGATTAACCCCATATCTTAAGTTTAATAGCCTTTCTTCTGGTGTTTAAGTAAAATGTGGATTTCTCTGGAATAAGACATCAAATAGCAGATATCAAGGTATCACTTTATTCCGCTTCCCATGACCTGCATGCCCACATAGACAGTTTAGGAATTGATCCTACTGAGAGATTCCCTTTAAACTACATTTCTTCATACATGATTATGGCTTGGCCTAAGCTTGTTATCCACTATAGCCTTTCTTTACACAACTTTTCTTCTTTATCCCTTTAACCAATTAAAGTTGAAAGGTTAAAAGAGCAAAGATAATCTTAATTTAACTCTGCAAACTAGAGAGTACAGCGCTCATAGCATAAAAATACAAAAAAAATCCTAAACAAAAATTAGCAGACCAAAGACTTTTACACACAATTAGATTTGTAATTATTCTTTAACACCTTAGCCAACTAGCTATCCATTTTAGAGAACATACTTGTTGATAAATCTGCAGACAAGCTTTGTGTGGACAGGTTATGTCTGTTTGTCCACTAGATACCTACATAAAATGACTACGGTAAAGGGTATGCCACACTAAACAGCGTCGCTAACGAGATCGCTAAAAAACGTCACTATTTAGAGATCTCGTTAGTGACGTTATTGTGTGTGGCATGTAGCAACGACGTGGCCCCTGCTGTGATCCTGCTGTGATCTCGTTCATCGTTCCGGACCCTATTTTTATCGTTGGCGTCCCGCTGGTGAGTATATATCGCTGAGTGTGGCACCTTTTTGTGAGCGATGTGCGGTATTTTGTACCGCTAAAGTCGTTAAGGAGATCGCTAACCGCGATAGAGTCCTTAACGACATCGCTAAGTTTGGCAGGTTCTAGCGACATTGAAACGATCCCGCTAGCGATCGCATTAGTATGCGTCGTTATCGTGATCGCTAGCGGGAACGTTTAGTGTGGCAGTACCTTAAGTCCTTACTGCTGATAGCTGCACTTTGGAGGCCTTTAGATGCTGTACTTAGTGTTCCAGAACTATGAAACACGTTCCTCTTTAGTGATATTTAGCACAAGCATTCACTTGTTTTCCTCCACAGTCTTTCCTTTGTGTTGGGGTCATTTCCATGTTTATATACAGCATTTCAATACAAATCAAAAGCAAATAAATGACTGCAATGTGCTACATTACTCAGATTACACTCTGCTGAGTTCACTAATCTGCTGGTAAACAAGTAATATTCTACACTTCTTTCTAATGCCTAAACAATGTTACATTTTATTCAGGAATGTACAATTCTTTGCATTAATATTATTAGAAAATATGTCAAGGGAAACAGTTTAAAAAGGAAAAAAACAATAAGACAGAGAAAATATATAAAAGCAAAGTGTTGGACAGTCATATATTTATATCTAAATAAGACCTGTGTACAGACCCTAATGCATGGACTGTCTCCTGACCTGAACCTGACAGCCTAATATGTGCCTAGAGAGCTGTCAAGTTCAGGTCAGGAGACCTTCTGGTGGTCCATGAATCAGGATCCATACTCAGACCATGGTATACAAATGTAGGAATTCGACCTTCGGAAGACA
>VIAB01001243.1:7083-23553 GCA_009801035.1 Oophaga pumilio
CGCCGTCAGGCGCACAACGGATGTGTGAAAGAGGCCTAAGATGATGCATTTTTGAATCAGCAAAAATATGCAGTTTCAAAAATGCACCAAAATCTCATCATGGGAATATAGCCGTAAAATGTTTTAAAGTTTAGTAGCAATTTTTCATATTTTCAAAGAAATTTCCAAAACCAATTTTTAAGGACCTGCTCACACTTGAAGTGAATTTGAGGGGTGTACATATTAAATTCTAGAACTGTAAGGCTGGGTTTTTTTCTGCAGGCAAAACCTGCTCTCTTGGCAATAAAGAAGTGGCTTGCAAAAAGCAGGTTTCGCTGCGTTTTTGTGCTGCATTTTTATTGCCTCTTGTGCATATTGATAAGATTTAGTGGCCCCAAAAAACATGATGCAACTTTCTTCGTTTTTTACAAAAAAACACAGCAAAACCTGATGCCTGCTTTTTTGCTGCATTTTTGCACTTACTCATTTATTTCTGAGAGCGAAAAAACACTACAATGACGCTGAAAAAAGTGACATGCTGCAGTTTTCAAAAACACAGCAGTTTTCCATTTCAGACAGGAAAGAAAAACAATGTGTGTGCATGAGATTTCTGAAATCTCATAGCTTTTGCTGGTACTGTAAAACCCAGCTTAAAATTTATATTAAAAAAGCACAGCAAAAACGCAACATGTGAACATAGCCTAAGATGCTGCGTTTTTGATACAGTGAAAATACAAAGCATCAAAAACTCACCAAAAACTCATCATAGCCCTACAGTTCCAGCAAGGTGGAGCGAATTTGTAGAAAAACATATTCAGAACATAAATGAGAAAATTATATGTGTGAAAGGATCTTATTCCTTAGTAAACAAAATATAGCGAATACATTATATATTGCTTTAAGTTTTAAATGTTAATTGTCACACTTTCTGTACAAATCCTACATTTAGCATTTCACTTCAATTAGAGAACTGTAAGTGGCAAAATTCTCACTTGCCTTTAGTCAACCAGCAATGGACGAATTCCCAGCAGTGATTCAGTTACATTAACTTTCCGAATTCATGACAATGAACCATTCAATTAATTTAACTTTTCTTCACTGATCTTTTTACTCACATAAGTGACATAAATAACTAGCAAGCGGAAATCCTATTAATTTCCTGTAAGAGTTTTCGAAATCTGCACAGCTTACCCTGGGATAAGACACTAATAAATATCCTGGAGCAGATATTTCCTACCAATGTCCCAGTAATAATCTTTTGTTGTTCTGGATAGCTGAAAAGATCCTACTGGGAACATAAACTGGCTTAATAGGGTATTATTTCACAAGATTTATATGCATATAAGTACATATAGGTGTGTGTTATTATTAACAAAATTCTTTTGGTTACCATGGCTGTGTAAGTAGCGGGAGGGGGCTGGATCTTATGTTTTTATATCGGATTAGAACTTTAAACTGTGATTGAAATAACTGTCTTCATGTAATGTGTAAATGCGCATAAAACATATTTAAATTAAAGTATGTTGTGCAGTTGTGGCCATGGTTCATATGGGATTTTATACTCTAGAATGTCATAAATGTGGTTTAGATTTCCTCTATGATATTTCCAGTGTAGGTTAGAGGGTTTTAGGCCATGTTCAGATAGGGTTATTTTGTGGTGGTTTTCTGCAACCGCCAGATGTGCATCACATTAGCTAAATGTGAAATTGTAAAGCATAGTTGTGTATTGCTAGTAAGCAGCAAGTCCTAACTTTGGTCTTTTTTTTACGTTTCCCCATTTCAATGAAAAATATTGCGAAAGGAATGTCTTATTAATTATAAGTAGAATAAATGAGTTGCTCTGTAGGAGAGAAATAATGAGTTTGTTCTTTTTCGTGGTAGCTAGCAAGTCTACGGTTCTGTACACCACTCTAATGCTGGTGTCAAACTTGCAACTGTAATGTGAGAAACTTGCGCAAATCTCTCTCCTCAATACCCAGCACTGCCGCCGGTGGTTCGGACCTGAGTGTTCAGCAGCATAGAAATACATACAGCTGCACACTCCGGTCCCGAGTGCCGGCGGCAGTGCTGGGTATTGAGGCAAGTATCTCACATTGCAGTTGCAAGTATGACACCGGCCTAACAAAGAAGTCAATACCCATAGCGTGTACACTCATTCAGGAGTTGCACACTTCAGAGTGCTGTTTTGAGTGATTAATGGGTATTCCGAGAACTTGGCCTCCCACTGTCACTGATTGGTGTCATTTTGATGAAAGTTAATGAAAATGTAAAAATCTTTGAAAACTATATAGTACTTACCATTTAACAGCACTTGACAGTTTGATATGGTATTAAGGTAAGAGCATATTTTGAAATTTAGTTTGACGTGAAGCTTTGTCCATGCCTTAACTTTCTCAAGGAGACAGTAAAGGTTTATGCTTGGGCCCAGTCAAAAGCTGTTTGTCAAAAAGGAAAGTGATGGAGTAAGGCATCATATGTGCTAGCACCTTCTGTCCCTGACTTAAACTCAGTGGAGATGGTTTATAATAATTTGGAGTAGTGCTTTAATAAAAAACACTTAGGTTCTGAATGTTTCATTTTTTTATATTGCTCTATTAGGGTAGGTTGGACAGGAGTAGGTTGGGTCTCTAGCTATCTGCATCAGAGGGCCGCCTTAATGAGAAATGGTTATTACCATTTCTTTCTTCTCTATTGCCATCTACATTCATCTAAATGTAGTACTGAATAGAAGGTTCATCATTGACAATGCTTCTGTTGGACCTGTCAATCACATGATTGCTTGGTGTCTGCTGGACATATCAATGCTGCTGAGTTTTAAGGGTTCTAGATTAGTGATGATTGTTAGCTCTGCCACTATATAGGTTGGATTTTCCTTTGCATCTGTAGATGCCTCAGTTACAGTGGTAAACTGAACAATAAAATTAAAAATGCAATGTCTCTTAGATATCTTTTATGATATCTTGGAAAACTTACTATGTAACAAATGTAAATATATGTTATGTATGCAGTTTAAAAAATTTTAGACAAGTGTGGAAAAAAATGTTGCAAAGTAAAAATGCTTTTAAAAATAGATGTGTTAATAGTTTGCATTTTGTTAATTGATAAATATAAAGTGAATAAACGAGAGCACTCCAAATCGAATCAATATTTTGTTTGACCATCCTTTGCCTTCAAAACTGTATCAAATACAGTATTCTTGGTACAAAGAAAAAGGAGGAGGCATTTTTCTGCCTATCCACTGGTAAAATAGCAAAACATGAAAAATACCAAGGGGGCATTATATGATGCCCATTATATGCTATAAGACACAGTATATGGGGCCAGTATATACTGTATGGTACAGTTTATGGGGCCAATATATACCCTATGGAGTAATATATCTGGCCCATTATACTGTGTGGAGCATTACATGGGGCCCATTATCCTGTATGGCACAATATATGAGGCCATTATATACTGTATGGAGTAATATATATGGCCCATTATACTATATGGAGCATTATATTGGACCCATTATCCTGTATGGAGCATTATATGGGGCCCATATGGGATCATTATACTGTATGGTACAATATATGAGGCCATTATATACTAAATGGAGTAATTTATCTGGCCCGTTATACTTTATGAAGCATTATATGGGGCCCATTATCCTGTATGGCACAATATATGGGGCCATTATATACTGTATGGAGTAATATATGGCCCATTATACTGTATGGAGCAATATATGGGGCCATTATATACTGTATGGAGCATTATATGGGGCCAATATACTGTATGAAGCATGATGTGGGACCCATTAAACTGTATGGAGCATTGTATGGAGCCAATTATACTGTATGGAGCAATATATGGGGCCCATTACACTGTATGGAGGACTATGTGGTGACAATAATTCTGTATGAAGGAATATGTGGTACCCATAATTCTGTATGGAGGACTATACAATCTGGTCTAAAATGACTGTTTCCCTGTGAGGATTCTCTGGTTTCTGAGCTAATGTAGAATTTACAATAGATATTACTCATATAATTTACGAAATAAGGGAAAGCTTTGGCATCATATTAATATTTCTTATCTCTGCATCAGAAATAGTGGTATGTACTAAAGAAGTCAACTGAGACACTTTTGCCCGGGGCCCACGAAAACCTGGAGCTGGCACTGGATAAAATAAATTTAAAAAATCTCTCAATGAGTCGGTGTGCCCAAATGTTTAACTTTTACTCTTTATGTAC
Source organism: Oophaga pumilio (assembly GCA_009801035.1). Lineage (NCBI taxonomy): Eukaryota > Metazoa > Chordata > Amphibia > Anura > Dendrobatidae > Oophaga > Oophaga pumilio. Next base: position 11,301 of record VIAB01001243.1, read on the forward strand.
TTACATTATACGGTTTATCTTACCTCATTTAGAAACCCAACAGAAGGGTAGAGTGCAAACAGTGACCATTCAATAACTTATGTTATACACTGTACACTATACGTAGCTTTGCATTTACAAATATAGAGAAATGCTTTGCAAAAACAGTTCTTGTATCATAGCTCCATTCACTTCAATATATTTGAATATATATATTTTAATTTATAATATAAAGCCAAGCCAAAAGGCGAAAGGGGGGAGAGGATGGATTATTGCTCATTGTTTGATTTCTAAAGCAAATTATGCAAAGAGTTAAAACGTAAAGGAGTTGGAGAAATCAGAGCATCTGTACAATGCCTCCTTGCTGCTATAATGATATCAGTTGCAGCAAGTCCAATAGCTGACCTCATTATAAGGGTTTAATTGCATTGTTACAAAGTTTCACTTCTTCTCTCTGGCCTTTTTCTCTTTATGACAGCTTTAGAAAGGAATTTCAGCTTGAGGTCAAAGGAAATTAATTACTGCTTCCTTAGTCAGTGCTCATCTACATTTTGAAAACTTAAGGCTTTTAGTCTGAAAAAAAAATCCCTACCCCTGGCTTTTACATAAGGCCAGTGTTATTGCAGCATCAATGTACTTGAGTCATTTCTGTACAAGTGCTGTTATAGAATCTTTGACATCAGGCTCTTTGTGAGAGGCAGCTGATTACACAAGGGTGTACAGATTATAATCTAAATATACTTTCAGGAGTATTAACACGTTCTGCCACCTTAAAAGGAAGGTGTCACGCATTGCTTCTATATGCTTGTTGTGGAAAATGCTAAACAGAGGCTTTAAAAAGTCAGAGTTAATAAGCCCAAATCTTGTAGAATCAACAAGTGAAATCAGAATAGGTCTGCACAAAATATGCATTTTTTTACTTTTTAATTAGGATCTCAAGCACATAAGAATCTGCTTTGCTGACAGGACAGATTACGCAAACAGTATGGCTAGTTCAGGCATACAAAGCGGATGTAGAGACATTAATATGTTCTACACCATGGATGGAAATATATGTGTGATCATGATAATTATTCAAGTTAGCTCAATTCTTTAAAGAATGATGGGAAACCATGAGTTGATGACAAGTTCTCTGGCCGAATGTGGAATACCAATGAGCCAAAGCTGTCCTCACTTGACTAGTTGCAGTTGTAATTGTAACTGTGCCCAACTGGAAATGTGAAGTTATAATGATAAATCTCTAAAATGCTGCCGGTATCCACCTCACTCTATTAATCAGTACTTAAAGATGTAATAAAGCAGAGAGTCATTTGGGGTATGGGACATGACTATTTACTAGGTGAGGGTCCAGGTTTACATAGGTGCCAATGATTGTCAAACTACCATACCTCTGGTTACCCTTATAGCTTCCTTTATGAACCAACACTTTGAGAGTCCATTGTACTAGAGTGTAACCCACAGCCTGTTTTCATTGACCATACTGTAATGAGGCATACATTAGCACTCCTAGTCCTGCATCTGGTGAGAGCATTTGTGTCTTTGTTCCTCTGTGCGGGGGTCATCTCTAATACACAAACCTTCAGACAGGTGTGGCCACATTGCAGACTCTAAGGAATAATATCTATGTTTGGTGTTATAGTCTCCCAGTCTTAATAAATGTATTTTTGGATGGTTGGCCATCCTGCTGTCCCTGTCTACTCTGTCACACACTCTGTAACATCCATAAAAAAAAAAAAAAAAAAAGCCGGGACTTTACTCCTGTCCACAACACGCAGCCATTTTCAAAGTGGCTAATGTGAACCTCTCGTTTCCCTGCTGGAGAGATCAGGGAGCAATGGAGTGAGCAGCTAGAGGTATTTGAGACTTATTGATCAGGAGACTGTGTGGGTGGAGCATGTTTTCCATGCTGATTGGAGTATATAAAATGCCAACAAAATACAAAAAGAGAAGTGCAGAAAGCAAAGGAATAAGATGTAAAAAGCAACAAGGGGAGAGGACGAAAAGACGAACATGTAGCCAGGTGGTACCCCAGGAAGTGCAATATGAAGACAGAAGCCACCAACTATAAATTGCAGAGATGTGCACCTGCCTTACTTACTCTCAATGCAGTCAGTTACTCTCAGTTGTTCCACTTCTTGGCCATCAAATAGTTGTTTCCAACATTGCAAGTTAAAACCTATACACAGGTGATAGTAAATTCAAACTATGTCATTTTGGTAGTTAGATGGAACGAGCCAAAATTTGCCGAAAACTTAAGCCACTCAAATTTTTCCATTATACTAGTTTTTCATTAAATTACATATACCGCAAAAGTTTTGTTAGAAATTTAATTTGTACCATAAAAAACAAACCTTGGTAAGTTGACGGGAAAAAAAAGCTAAAATGTCCTGGCTCTCATAAGACATGGTGGAAAAGACAAAAAAATTAAAATTTCCATAGAAAACTAACATCAGGTTTTAATCCTCTAGAATGTGTCTACCACTTTCGAAGACATTTAAGCACATTTCCAAATGTATGTGAGCCGCCCTCCCAGAGCAGTGGGGTACTCGGATCCGAGCCTAATAACTTCTATAGGGGATGTCAAAGCAACACAGCTCGGTCCGTGCCCTGGGCGATCACCCTTAATGTGGGATATTTACAGGGGAATTGAATGTTGGTATGGGGATTCGTGACGCCACCTGTGGTACCTGGTCAGGGTGACCAGCGCTGCGGTGCAGATCCACTGAAGGGTTGGTGTTGTGCAGCTATAGGTGTTAGGCCTCCCACAGGTGAGGCTGAGTCCTTCAGGGCAGATAGATGGGTAGGGATGCAGGATAGAAGGGAACCCGGCAGTTAGGGGTGAGAAGATGGACACACACACAAGTCACTTTGGTACCTTTACTGAAGATGTTGCAGGCACATCCCGGAGCACTGTAGGGTGAAGGGTGCACATCCAGATTCTCCCACTGAGTAGGTGTGTGGCCTCCTGTTCCTCGCCTTTCTGTATGAAATCCTGGCCTGCATGAAGCTGAGCCTAACTTAGACTCCGTCCTGCACCTGTCTGACCTTGTGGTTGGACCTTTTCTTGAAGTACACAGTCCCTGCTGGCAGTGCACTGCCTGACTCCGTCCTCCTGGCCCAGTTACGTATCAGCTCTGTGGTGCTCCTGGGACCTGTAGTCCTCCAGGAACTCCGGTGTTCTCCTAATGGGTCATGGAGATCCCTATAGGCTCGGACCCCGGCGTCCGGTAAATATTTGTTGAGGTGAGCCGTTAAGGCTCCTCTGCCTCCTTTTACTTCTCTTTCCACTTGCCTTCGGCCTACTCAGGCCCTCACATGATTACACACACTGGCAGTTGGTGGGCTGCCTCTTCGCCGCTCTCAGAGCGTCGGCACGCTCCTGGCTCTCAACTTGAGCTATGGAGTCCCTCACTGCAAACTCCACTCGTCTGCTCTGTCTGCAGCCTACTCACTTGTCTCAGCTCAGACTAGACTGGAATGGATTCAGCTCCACTCTACTAGACTCCACTTTAGTGAACTGTTCAGCAGTTTCTCTGCTGCAAACTGCAGCCTTCTGCTCTGCACTGCACACTGTACTCCGCAGAACTCTAATCACATCTCAGCTCTCTTCCTATCTTCACCCTCATTTTATATGCCTATCCGGCTCACTCTGGTGGTCTTAGGGGATGGGTGAAGGTGTGTGTATGAATTGGGACCTCTAGTGGTTAAATCCTTCAGTGCACCCTTCCAGGAGATATGGGAATCCTAACACAGCTGGGCTCCACATATGCTTATGTATCCCCAGTAAGGCTGCACACCTTAATAAATTGGGTCTGAACTGAAAGCCATTTTTAACCATAAATAGCCCATTCTTCCCTGTTTGGGACTGATTAAGTTTCTTGCTTCATTCATAGGTTTCTCCAGGTTTCATGCTTGTACTGCAAGAAACCGATTCAAGTCTCTGTTGTAGGCAGAGGCTTTAATTCCCTACCGCAATTGTGTTAGTCTCCATGTGTTGCAAAAATTACACGGAGCTAAGGCATGTGAAAAAGGGAACTGAAGCCTTCATCATGTATCCTGGCCTTTTCACATCCTGTGAGCCGAGTAACAGCGCAGCGGTGGCCTCAGAGAGCTATAAGGATTCCTAGTCCAAGGCAAGGTTCAGGGCATAGTCTACTACTAAAAAAACTGGTGTCCCCTCTTCTGTCAGGTAATTCAAAAATAGTACTTTTAAATTATCATCCTTTTTCACTCAGCATGTCCTAACCACTGCACATATTGAATTACAACAAGAAGAAGCCTTCTTAAAGAAAAGTTCACACATACAGTAGTTACAACAGTGTGGCTGAAATGTTGCCAAAAAGATTACTGATATTCAATTTTACCGCAATCAGCGCGGCTTAAAATTACTTTAGTGGACGTCCAATTTTGAAGGCAACTGCATCACTGGTTTGAACAATAAGTTTGAAAACTGCACTATTTTGCTGTAGAATTTCAGTTTGCTGTGGTCTGTATGATCGTACCCTTTACAGGATATGCTGTAAATATCACTTCTGAAAGCCTCACCAATCCAATAACTCCCTTTTGTCTCTTCATGATTGCTACATTCTACTGTACAAATACATCCATGGATATATGTCCACTCGTAAGCACAGCCACCTTTCCATAGAAAGATACAGGAATTGGTCCTAGTTGTGTGTTTTTTTTTCCCATATGATCCATGGTGTGCATTTCCACTGGGGGTAAGACACCGCTATGGCAGGGTTGTCTGTTATGGTGTTTCCCACTGAGGGGATTACGGACATTTAACATCTGAAGTGCATAATTATTTGATTTATTTTTGCACTGGTTATTTCTCCCCCAGCAGGTCAGATCAATTGGTATTTATTTATAACCAATATGCACACGTTTATGGCTTGATTCATCTGGGGTACTTAACCCTATATGTGTTTGGATATTTTTTGCATTGTTATAAATTATCTATATGTATTCATGTACCTTGCCACTTGGACGTATGGGATAGTTGATATTTTGTGAGTATTATACCAGAGATTTGTCAGACACAGACATGGTCCACTATGGACTAGCATTTTAAGTGATTTTAAAGCAGTGTGTTTTCTGTTTGTAGTGTAATGTTTAATAAAATTTATCTTTGATATTATTTTTTGGTGATCCCTAGTTTTTGTTTGTATACACTCTTTTTCTGCTTTGTTTATGGTATTATTATTTGGTATGCAACAGGTGATCCCAAATTAAGATACTAATTGGATGGTGGCCGTTTCCTTTCTAATTGTCTAGGAATTGGAGATATTAAAAAGAAGTTTAGGTAATTTTTCAGTAGAATGGGTCACTAGAATGAGTAGCACTGGTGGGCCTTATGCATCCCATTCAAACACTACTGGTTTATTGTATGCAGTGAAAGAGCACAAGTTCAGACACAGGGTTCCTGAACACGAGCAATGCCTCTGAACCCCTATAGCAGAGGTCTCCAATCTGTGGCTCAGGAGCCAAAGGTGGCTCACGTGCCAAAGATGTGTGACTCATGGCTGTCTGCCAACTTGATGCATTAGCTCTAGCAACCAGATATGAAGAGCAGGTAGCCCTACACAGAATACATGATCTGGTTGTACATATACTTGTGCTCGCTAAAGAGGAGAGAAATAAATCTGGTAATATGGAGATAGGATGATACTGTTAGTCTGGTCAGAGGGGAGAGCTTGAATCTGAATATTATAGTATGGAGGGAGTACCTGATATGAGAATACCAAACCATGGTAAAGTGGGAGCCCTTGGATGTAATTATACTGTCTATATGGAAGTGGGGCAAAATGTCTCAATATGCTTTCTGTGGGGAAGCTTTTGGCCATCATCCTACCAATAATGTGGGGCTCTAAGTGTCACTACTATGATGTAGGTGAGGGGGCCATGGAAAAAAGGTTGAGGACTGCTGATCTATAGCTATACACTTGTGTATTCCTTCTTAAATAATGAGAGATTGTAAAGGGTCTCTACCCATCTATAAGCATGTGTTAGATATTAATCAGAATATTTGATAATCTGTCCTAATTAGTTTCCCTTAATCAGTTGATGCCTGATAAAAGGATTTTTCTGTACTTATCCACTGCTGAATTGAAGAAACAAAGAAAAATAGAACAATCTGTCATATGAGAGGACAGATCAGAAAGTTTGTATGGTCCATGATGTAATAATAAAAAGCAGCACAATGAGTTATAGTTCTCAATTACACCTCATATATGTATTACTCCTCAATGACTCAAACTTCTACACCAATTATATTGAAAACTGTCCATTTACGATTAAGAATCGAGTTTTGAATTAAGTCGATGGATGACAGCAAAGTCACCTAAACGCAATGTATCATTTCTGTGTAATCCACCTTTTATCCGAAGAGCCAAGCACAGCAAATGAAGACTGACTGATGTTTTGTGAACTTTCAGAAAAAGGTTGTAATCACAAGCCTTATTGCTCCACCTTCTAGCAGTTTTCTATGAGATAACCTCTCCACCTCATCATATCATGAAATATATCTGGAAATGATGGATAAAAGTAGGTTACCAAAAGTTAATACATTTTAATTTGAAACTCATCTTCTCATTTTCAGAATATGAAAGGCAATAATGGATTATTGACAGTCAAATGAGGCCCCTCTATTGAGTGTATTACTGTTCTAGAAAATCTGTAACTCATCTTACGGTTGTCAGTCACTGAAGAAGACATCTAGGAAGTAAGCTGCTAAATTTTTGTTTCATTGGGATTCAAAGGCATAATATTTTTACAATCAGCAATATCAAGTATTTAGGTAACAGCTGGAATTAAAATATATTAAGACCTCGTTGTAATAGAGTGAATGATATAGTTTTATTTCAAGGTGCATTACAGTAGCTAAACACTACTATAGCACCCCACCAGGGCCGTGGGGTACTTAGTACCGGGCCGGGCAGTTCTTAACGGGGAAGTCACAGCAGCAATGACCCGGTCCGTGGCCCTGAGCGTCCAATAAAATTGTCAAAGATGATGGTGGGGGTAGTTTGTAGGGGAATTAGTTTGTGACGCCACACGTGGTGTTCGGCTATATATGGCCAACGCTGCGGTTCAGGTCCACTGGGGTGGATGGTGACGCAGCAGAGATGTTACTGCTCCCCACGGGTAGAGCAGAGCCCCAGGGCAGATATGGCAGTCTGTTCAGGTGATGGTGAATGTTGAAATGCAGAGAAAAAGTAAGGGACACAGAAAAGTGTAGTTTTATTTACGTTTTACTTCTTAGTAAATGAAGATACAATCTGGGGTACTAGTTATGGATAATAGCAGGAGTCCGGCTTGCCTGAAAGCATTCAGCGGATCCACCCTGCCAGGTGGGGTTCGAGGCCTTCCTGCTGCGCTCTCTTTTCTGGTCCCTGTTGCCTGTAGCTAAGCTGCGACCCTTTCCTGCATGTTGGCTTTAACCTGTATGGCAAAAAGTGTGAGCCTATCACAGGCACTGTCTGTCCACTGGCAGCCCTGGGCTCTTGGTCTGCTGCAGTGCCTCCAGGTGTTCGGTGTGGTCAGGGAGCTTGTAGTCCCCTGCCCTCCAGATTCAGCAGTCGGGGCGTACAGCACCTGCACAGCCCAGGACGCTGGCGTCCTTTTTATCAGTGCTCTGCTCCGGGATCAGCTCTTAAGCAGCTGCAATTCCCAGAGTTCTTGTCTCCGCTCCTCTCTTTTCCCTCACCTCAGACAAACTGCCTCTTTCTAGAACAATCTCCTCACCTCAGCACTAACTCCTCCCATCAACTGTTACTCCCTTTAACTCCACCTCTTTTGGTCTGGAGTTAGAAAAAGTGTTGGATGCTGTCTGTTACCTCGCATGGGGACCTCTTCATGCTTCCAGGCATGACATCACCACCCTGTAGAGAGAGGCAATGTCACTGTGGCAATTGGACTCTGGGGTGCCGCACTACCATCCAAGGACCTATGGCAGAATTAGGTCTTTGTCTACTCTGACACTGATATCTGAAATGGGCCAAAACAAGATGTGAAGCCAAAGCCGTCAGGTGTCACGCTGTGTTCTGAATGCTCTGAAATTATATGTTCAATATGATCAAGAAATTATGGAGTTTAAAAATCTTAAAAGGGGTTTTTGAAACAGAAATATTGAACCAAATGTCCTGAGTCTACCCCCTGTATAGCTCCCATCTACACAGTATGACTTTTCCTATACATAGTATAATGTCTCCACACTGTATGGTACCCCCACACAGTATACTGACCCCATAGTAGCCCCCAAACTGTTTGGTCCCAACACTGTACAAAGGCCCCACATTAGCTCAAATACTGTATGATGCCCGTCACTGTATGCAGGCCCTCACAGTAGTCTCCTCACTGTATGATAGCCCCCTCTGTATCCGCCACACTATATAATGACCCCCTCAGTTGCCCCCACACTGTATGATGGCCCTGTAAGTAGCCCCCACTCTGTACTATGACTGTTTAGTAGCCATCACACTGTCATAACCTCTGTAGTAATGCTCACACTGTATCATGGCCCCCTCAGTAGCCCCCACACTGCATGATGACCCCCTCAGTAGCCCCCCACACAGTATCATGTCCCCCTTAGTAGCCCCCACACGGTCATGGCTCTATTAGTAGTCCCAACACTGTGTCATGGCCCCTTAACAGCCTCCACACTGTCTTGGCCCCTTAGTAGCCCCCCACACTCTGATAGCCCTCTTAGTAGCCCCCTCTATATTTGATGGCCTCCCCTTAATAGCCACCTTTATTTATGGGTGCCCCCTTAGTAATCCTTATTATTTATGGGGCCTCCATATTAGCACCCACTATTTATGCAGACCTTATAAGTAACTCCCACTATTTTTTGCAGGCCCCCCACACATTATAGCCATAACACAATTTTAAAGGAAAAAAATAAACATCTTATACTCACCTTTCCCCAACAATTCCAGCAGCAGGCTCTGGGCAGATGAATACTGTGACATCATTGCTCCTGGACTTATTATCCTGTGCGCAATGTCACCACATTTGTCTGCCTGGGACTTGCCGCTGTGTGCTACGGGACCTGCCATTTTGTAGGCCAGAGCACAAAAGCTGCCTACAGAATGGAGAGAGACAGCCAGGGGCGTACATAGAAATCATGGATACCCATAACTAATTTTCTAATTGCCCCACAGATTAAAAAAAAATATTCAGTAAGGTCACAGAAGAATATATCTCACAACTTATGCAGCCTTTACAAAGTAATTTTCCTCCTTTTGGATCACTAGATTCCCCTATCATTGCACTCATAAAATATAATGTCAACAAAATTGCTCGATAAACATTGTAAGATTTCCCCACAGTGAATTCCCACAGTACCCTCCACACACACATGGTATGATGACCTACTGTATCCCATCCCTCCTCTCCACTGGAAAAGTATGTTGACTCAGTATGATCCCCAAGCTGTGACCCCCCACACAGCCCTCCTGCAGTATAATTGGCCTAAAAACAATATACAATACATAGCCCTCCATATATTATAGCCCCCACTTAGCCTGCTGTATAGTATAATGCACCCCATAGTCCTTCATACAGTATGCAGTACTCCCTGTAAACCTCCATATAGTATACTGCACTCTTCATAGTCCTCTATACAGTTTACTGTACTCCCCATAGTCCTAGATATAGTATATTGCACCCACAGTCCTTCATATAATATAATGCATTCCCTATAGTCCTACATATAGTATAATACACTCCCCACAGTTCTCCATATAGTGTATTGCACTCCACATAGTTCTCCATATAGTATAATGCACTCCCCATAGTCCTCCATATAGTATAATGCATACCCCATAGTCCTCCATACAGTCAGGTGCACTCTCCATAGTGCTCCATACAGTATAATGCACTTCCCATAGTCCTCCATACAGTATAATGAACTCTCCATAGTCCTCCATACAATATAATGCACTACCATAGTACTTTATACAGTATAATGAACTCTCCATAGTCTTCCATACAATATAATGCACTATCATAGTACTTTATACAGTATACTGCACTCCCCATAGTCCTTTATAGAGTATAATGCACTCCCTATAGTCCTCTATACAGTATAATGAACTCCCCATAGTCTTCCATACAATATAATGCACACCTCATAGTCCTTCATACAGTATAATGCACTCCTCATAGTCCTTTATGCAGTATAATGCATTCCCATAGTCATCCATGCTATTCGCATAGTCATTCCTACAATATAATACACTTCGCATATTCCTCCATACAGTGTAATGCACTCCTCATAGTGCTCCATATAGTATAATGCACTCGCTAATGTCCTCCATACAGTATAATGAACTTCCCATAGTCCTCCATACAGTATAATGCACTACTTATAGTCATTAATGCAGTGTAATGCACTCCCCATAGTCAACCATGTACTCCCCATAGCCCTTCATACAGTATAATGCACACCCCATAGTTCTTCATACAGTATAATGCACTCCCCATAGTCCTTTATGCAGTATAATGCATTCCCATAGTCTTCCATGCACTTCCCATAGTCATTCCTACAATATAATGCACTTCCCATATTCCTCCATGCATTATAATGAACTCCTTATAGTCCTCCATATGGTATAATGCACTCCATATAGTCCTAAATGCAGTGTAATCCACTCCCCATAGTCAACCATGTACTCATCGTAGTTCTTCATACAGTATAATGCACACCCTGTAGTCCTCCATACTATATGTAGCATTCCCCATAGTTCTCCATATAGTATACTGAACTCCCCATAGTCTTGCATATAGAATAATGAAATCTCTATAGGTCTCCATACAGTATAATGCAGAACCCCTTAGTCATCCATACAGTGTAATTCACACTCGAGTGTGCTCCATGTAGTATACCATACTCCCCATAGTCCTCCATACAGGATCATGCACTCCTTATAGTCTTCCATACAGTATAATGCACACCACATAGTCCTCCATACAGTAAACTGCACTCCCTATAGTCCTCCATATAGTATAATGCCCACCCCATTGTCCTCCCTATAGTATACTGCACTCCCCATAGTCCTTGATACAGTAAAGGCACTCTGCATAGTCCTCCATATGGTTTAATGCACTCCATACAGTCCTTCATATACTGTAGTATAATTGATTCCCCAAAGTTCTCCATTCATTATAATGAACTTCCCATAGTCCTCCATACAGTATAATGCATATCTCATAGACATCCATACAGTATAATGTACACACCATAGCTCTTTATGCAGCATAATGCATTCACATAGTCGTTCATGCACTCCCCATAGTCCTCCATACAGTGTAATGCACAACTCATAGTCATTCATACAGTATAATGCGCTCCCCATAGTCCTTTATGCAGAATAATCACTCACCAATAGTCATCCATGCACTGCCCGTAGTCCTAAATACAGTATAATGCACACCCCATAGTCCTCCATACAGTATAATGCGCTCCCCATAGTCCTTTATACTGTATAATGCATTCCCATAGTCGCTCATGCACTCCCCATAGACCTCCATACAGTATAATGCTCACCTCATAGTCATTCATACAGAATAATGCTCTCCCCATATTCCTCTATTCAGTATACTGTACTCCCCATAGTCCTCCATACAGTATAAAGCACACTCCATAGTCCTCCATACAGTATAACTCACTCCCATAGTCCTCCATACATTAAAATTAACTGTTCATAATCCTCTATATAGTATAATGCACTCCCCATAGTCCTCCATATAGTATAGTGAACTCCTGCAGTCCTCTATACAGTGTAATACACACCCCATAGTCCTCTATTTAGTATAAGGAACTACCCATTTTCATCCATACAGTATTATGGCCACCACAATGTTCTAACTGATTTAAAGAAAAATAAAATAAAGTGAGCATGTAAACCCTCTAAAAGTAATTTTTATTAAGTGTATTAACCCATCTGTGCCATCCGGCATACTATTCCATCCATGTAACCTGGGCCTGTCTGACCATGGATGGAATAGTACGTCATCACGATCGGCCGCACACATGGCACTATAACCCCCAAAGTGCTGCGATCGAACATGATTGCAGCATTCCGGGAGCAGGCCGAGGGCTGACAGCCCCTCTACCTTTGGATCAGAGACCCCGCAGCGTGACACGGGTCCCAATCGCTACCATGCTTTCATGACGACATCCGGGTTGCCAGAGCTGAGAATCTTCCTGCCATGCACAGTGCATGTCAGGAAGTCTTTCAGGTCAGTGTGCAGTAAGTGCAGCTCTGAC